>JAHWXV010284137.1:0-13923 GCA_024586415.1 Phrixothrix hirtus | reverse complement strand
TTAATATTTATTAGGCCCTAATGGCAATCAACGCATAGATCTATATCAAGTTCGATATAAAGCCGTTGAGACCTACCGAAAAATGTAAGTCGTTTGGGCAGAATAAGCAAAACAAGTTTCATTATGTTAATCAAAATTGTCAAAGTGACCCTACGGAGTTTGCTCTTTTTTTTTTATTCGACTGATGTGTATAAATGTCGATAAGGGGAGGGGGTGGGGCTGGTGGAGGGGAGATTTTCAAAACATGTCTTTTATTATTCAATTACGATTATTTTAAATTTCGGAGACAACAGGGCGTATATTTTTTCTCTAATTTTTGCCTCTTTTTAAAAAGATAACCATATAAAGCACATCGAAATGTAATAATTAAACTAGATCTGGGAGCTCAGTGCACATCTCCGGTGAAACATGAATTTGATAGCAAACGAACCCGCGTTCATATCTGGCGGGCGGACAAATATTTTTAATTTGAGAAAAAATCTAACGTCATATTTAAACTATAACATTAAAATATAAATTAGTGAAAAACGCTAGAGATGGCGTTAAATTCGAAAAAGTAACAATTCAAATAGTCATCATCAATTACCCTAGTCGCAGAGCGTGATGGTGTAGTTCGACATAGCAACGTTAGATGTGGTGGGGGGCGACTTGGGTAAACTACATCGCCACGCTCGTAGATGGTTCAGCAGAGTTACAAACCTCACCTGTAACCATAACTATACCGACAGATGGCATTGTCTAGTTACAAACACTTAGTCAAGTCAGAACCTCGATAACTATATAGCTACACACATAGATGGCGTATGCGTTCACTTTTTAAATAAGGGGGCCCCATTTCCAGCTTTGGGGCCTATATCTTCACCTAGGACTTAGCCTCACTTCAGCATCTGGGGGTACGCCCCTTCAGATACTCTGGCGGCCATCTTGGTAGGCCCCATGCTCTGGCGGCCATCTTGGGGGTCCCATGCTCTGGAGGATATCTTGGACCCCATTTTCTGTCAGACATCTTGTCATGTGACTTATGCGCCCCCCACGTGGCTGAGCCTGCACCTGGGGCTGTGCCCCCTCAACTAACTCTGGTAGCCATCTTGGGGCCTACTTCCGGTCCCGTTCTCTCTTTGCTCTACTACTCTCGCGTACTCGCTCTGCGTAGACATACTTCCCGAGTGCACTAAACGTTGTAATCTGGGTGTAGATGATAATCCCGGGCGACTTGTGCTGGAAACTTGTTGAAGGCTGTAGTGAGAATAAAGAGTATTGTCGTTAATCGGCCACGGCATACCCTTTGCAGTCAGTTCATGCCTCAGTTACGTTGAGAGCTAACTGTCTTCTAATGAGTTGGCATTAATATAAAATCTGATTAAGATTATCCTCGTTGGTTCCGAAAATGCATAGCTTCGTGGTGTCCCTGACTTTGAATCTCTTATAGTACTGTATGAATGGACCATGTCCCGTAATCAATTGAACGCCCTGGGGATTTATCCCGATGCGTCTAAGCTGAACTCGGCTAACGTAGATGTAAGTAAGTCTTCCTGTTGCGCCGTTAGACCACTGACCCTGTCACTATGCAAGAGCGCCATCGCTTAATTCTAATTTGATGACCTTGAGGGAAGCGGGAATATGCGACAAATCAATACCGTCACCTAGTGACGCTGACTGTGCATGATTAATAGCGGCTTGGCCGTGAGGTGATTCCGTGATATTAACGCAATAGAAAAGGTGGAAAGTGAAATTCGTCGTATTGATTAAGGTAATTATATTGTAGATGGTCTTTATGAGGCACTGCTCAATGGAAAATTGTTAGTCCCTGCCAGAATTGGGGATTGGTTAAAATAAGTCCTATGTCGGTTTGTCTTAAAGCTGGTGGCCTGTTTTGAATTATCTGGAGAAATGCAATAATGGATAAACAGATGGAATCGGTGGTGGAGAAGTCTTTCTGAAAGAACCATTTGTAGTGGCTGTTGATACCGCTTATCTTATGGTTATGAGGATGTGTGAAGTTGATGGCGCACCCGCTATTACTGTCGGAAGTGTTAAATATGATGTAGAAATTATGGAACGTGGAATGTAAATTATAACTCAACTCATGGTACTAAATTTTGCCTTTATCCCAAGGAGGCGGCCTAAGCAACGTTTTCCAATGACTGTTTTGACCATTGTGGGCGCAGATTTGCTGAAAGTCAAATGTTTGTTTAATAACGAGATGAATCGGCATAAGTCCCGCGAGAAATTGTAAGGTGTGGGTGGGGGTTGTACGGAACGCGCGACAAGCGACTAACAAGAAGGGTTTTTGAACAGCTGCCAGCTTGCGCGTGATTACTACGCCAGGAGCGCGCTCACCCCAAACAGGGACGTCGTAAGAAATGACTGGCACAATAACCGCCTTATAAATGCGTCTGATCACTGCCTGAGATAGACCCCAGTTCTGTTCAACCACCCTAACTAAATTTACCGAAATCTTGTGTACTTTGTTTTTAATAAAGTCAATGTACGCCGGCCAATTCAAATTCTTATCTAGAATAACACCAAGATAACTAATACTATCTTGAAAGGTCGCATTATGCGAGCCTACAAAGATTCTAGATTTGGTGTTACTTTCTGTGTGCCAGGACCGTCCAGATTATTGGTAGATGATTAGAAGAAGTCATGAGGTTTTTGTAAAGGCATACTCCAACTTGTTATTGGCGGTCCAGGTGTGACATACATACCAATTATCTCTCCAAGCGAATTCTATGCTTCGTACTGAGGCACCAGGTAGAAGCATTGCCTGGTTGTCCGCAAAGCCTTGTGCAACCGCAACGCCTCCAGTATGAGCAGAAAGGTCGTCAGTGAATGCGTTCAAAAAAGCTAGCCAGCTGTTGGAAACGACATCCCATAGAATTGGGCCCAAACCTGGACCCTCGTAGGCATCCTCTATTGACGGTGAGCGATGTTATAGCGTCCTATGACAGGTCTATTTGTGAGGAAACTCTTAATCACGGCTGTTAGATATAGCAAAGTACCGATACAAATAAGTCCCGCCCCAATTGAGGGAGGCCACGCCTCGTTGAATGCATTGCGTATATCTAGCAATACAATCACCGAGTGAAGCTTAAATTCTTTGTTATCTTGCACCGCCTGGGTCACGAGTCTGATAGCGTCGCATGTTGATCTCCCTTCTCTAAAACCGTATTGTACGTTATGTAAAAGTTCGTTCTATTCAAGGTAAAATTTAAATCTTTTAGTAATGATTCTGTCGAACAGTTTCCCCCGGCTATGCATAATATAGCACTCCACCTTTAGATTTGGGCATCCAAGCGATCCTGGAGGGTTTCCAGGCCGCCAGAAAAAGCCCTAGCTGTAGACATCGATTGAGTACGTTTAAGATTTGTTATGTGTTGGTGTGTAAGCAGATGGAAATGATCGAACGAGGAATATTGTCTGGTCCAGGTGCCGTGTTAGTCATGTCAGCCAGAATATCGCGAATTTCTGTAATTTAAAGCGGGTAAGAGACGTGATAATGATCTGCAGTAATATTTTCGTACAGGTCACGTGTTTATTCGTGATGAGTGTTGTCGGTAAGAGGATCGTCGTAGGGAAAATAAGAATTTAACAGGTGAGTTTCAATTTCCCCGGGGTTGTCTAAAATAGTGCCAGAGCCCGTCTTAACATTTTTAGGTAGTGGCGTCGTCTTGTATCGACTTTTATTGCGAAGAATCTTAGAAGGAAGTCCGAAGGTGTCAGAGGAGCCTTGTGTGGTGCAGAACTCTTTGAAATACTGTTCTTTAGCTGCCCTTAACATAACTTATAAGATCTCCGTTCTTGTCTTAATTGTGTGTAAGCTCAGTAAATCTGTTGTTTAATAGCAAATGGATGTTGTCGTTGTTATAATTAAGACTATGCAGCCGTCAAATGTCGAATAATGTCTGTCTTATGTTTCGTACTTTCCGTTTTTGTCTCCAGAGCGCGTCGCTCCATCAGGGTTTGCTATTGTGTTTGATAAGCAGAGTTTTCGGTTTCAGTAACGTATTGCAAACTTCAATGCAGCAGTGTGAAATTTCAGAGGCCAAAATTGCGATGGTAGGCTCGTCGACGCGTCTAATGTCATCCTCGTCGTATGTCGATTTTGTACAGTAGTTAGCGAAGAATTCGTTAAATCTGACAGCGTCAGTGTTTCTTAAATCATAGGCAGTGGTTTGAACATTCTCAGATGGTTTGTTAAATCACGGTAGGTTAAATGCAATAAGTCTGTGGTCTGATGTATCAACTGTAAGTACTTCCCAATTTGTTACGTCTGTGCGTCGGATTAAGGTGAGATCAACATTGCTAAATCTATGTCCCGAGACGAAGGCAGGGCCGAAAATGGGGTTATTTGCTACGCTTAAGAAGTTGCTAAGGCAAAATTCTAGGGTTTCGTCAACCCGATGGTTAGTCAAGCGATCTCCCCTCAAAGTAGCTCTGACATTAAAGTCACCACCGATTACTACCGGGTCGTGAGTATTGGTTAATAAAGATTCCAAGGTACGTAATTGAGTAGCTATCAAAGAAGAGGGTCGGCAGTAAAATGATACTATAATGCAATTTTGGGGGTTATGTAATTTGACGGCGACAATGAAGACCGTTTGTATATGAGATAGTGTCATTATACTCGTCAAACAGTAGTATAACCGCTTTAGAGGCGGGCCATTATGAAAGAAAACACGCCCTCTGATACAATGGTAGAATAGTGGTACTCCTGCGCAAGAGCAACGCCAAACTGTCTTATTACGGTTTCATTAAGTAAAATGGAAGTACTTTTTCTGCCACCTCCATAATTCGATTGTAGAGTGCTCAGGTAAGGTGGTGAGGTGTTAATCCCCATAATTAGTTTTGTATATCACCTGTCTGGAGCGCTTGATGTTGATGGGACATGTGGGATTGGTCGCTGGGTGGTCACGGGGTATAATATTGGCTCGCAAGCAGTTAACGCAGTTGACATAAAGGATAAAGCAATCTCTAGCCGATTGGTCTTCGCTACATCGAACGCAGGACGGCGTTTTCGACGGACATTTGTTTAGGAAGTGGCCGAACAGAATTAAATACAAACGAAATCGATGATGAGGCTTCCTTTGTCTATTAAGGTTTTAATAACAGCCAGATCTTCTTCGTAGATGTAATGAGCACGCCCTGCATCTTTATAACTGATGATCCGAAACGGTTTACAATTCTTCAAGAAGGCGTCGACTGAAAAACCGGATTTGGCCACAACATCTTCATTTAGTTCGACTAGGAGCTTTAAAAAGGAATCAAAGTCTTCGACGACTTGTAAACCGAAAAATATCACCTTAACGTTGATCTTCTGTGTCGGCCTAGCATTGAATGTATGACTCTTCGCAAAAGTTTCACTCAGTAGCCTTTGTTGGTGAATATCCTGTCGTTCTACTTTGATGTACCCTAATCTCGTATAAGAGATATTCTTAAATCCAGTCTTGACTTTATCCGCTATGAGTGTGCGCTTGAATTCGTCTAGCGAACGTCCTTTGACAATAGTTACAGTAGATTCGACTGTTTTCCGTGAAGCAGAGGGTTCTGGAGTTTTTTGCGCAGGATGAGCAGGATTTTCAGGTAAAGAGACGTCGCTGGCGGACGCCGCATGATCATAGCTCCGAGATGTGCATTGATTAGAGGCTGACGAGTTGGTAATGTTACTATTTATTGTAACATTTCTTTCGTGAATCGTAGACTTCTGTTTCTTGCGCTTGGGTAAGGAGGGGCGATTAGCTCCTCTCCGCCTGAACTGTCTGACGAAGCGTCACTGGCATCTGTCTTTATCTGCATCTTATTTCTCCGTGTTCTCTGATGCCTGTTCGGGGAGGTTACGGCGTCTGTAGAGATTAAGGAGGTTTTAAGAATACCTACGCCACGTTTAAGCTCCTGGACGTCACTCAGAACTATTTTCATTATCGTGTCCTCATTTCCTATTTTGGATATATTTAATCTTCTTATGTACCGTGTTTCTATTTTCTTTAGCCCAAATGTGTTTTTCCTGCTTAGTGTTATATAATGACGTATGGTGTTGAATTACGTTAATGGAAGCTAAAATATTGTCGATTAAATAAGATATGCGCTCGTCGTTATCGGCAATCGTTACTGGCGATTTATGAGCTTGACTGTTGTCAGGAATACCTTCGATATTTTTTGTGGCAAGATCCAGGAGATTACTATAAGTTCATTGGTGCACTCTTGTCCTGTAGTCTGTTCTATGTACGAACCCACATCTCTTGTTTCCTGTGTGGACTGTGTTTCATTCTAGGCCGTCTTATTCGCGTTGCCTGTGTGTTCGGTGGGCAATCTGACTGTTTTATTGCTTCGCTTAGTAATATGTATGCTTTCGCGGTTGGAAACAGCTTCCTCGTTGCCGGTGTTGCTCATTTTATTAGAGGAGCGGGGATAAGGTTCTCGTTTGTATGCAAGATTTAATTGGCATGAGATTGGCCAATCACGTGGCAACACTTGTCAATCACCTTCAAAGGTACGATTCTAAACGGCACATGGCAAGAAAATAATTACGAAACGACGTTACTGCCCCTAAACTGTGTTTCAGGACGTAAAACTAGATAAAGTTTACTTAATGCGACAAGCTAGTAATTGTGGATACTGGAATAACACTAAAGAACACAACACAGTTGAAGGCGTAACATAACATCGAAACAACTTTCAAGACAGATAGAAAGATTAGCGAAACCCTTCAAAATCCAAACACAAAAATAAATTTAGAAAGTCAAGGAGTCTATGAAATCCCATGGCGTAACTGCGACCGATCATCCATAGAATAAACTAATAGAAAGCTCAGTGTAAGATGAGAGGAACATAAAAATGCGGCAAATAAAAACGAGAAAACGTCATCATTGGCACAACATGTAAATACCACACGCCATAAGATCGACTTCGATAACACGAAATTGATCGCAAATATCGAACGAAGAATAATAAGAGAAGCGATCGAAATAGAAAAACGACCAAACAACTTAAATACACGTGACGATAACCAAAGATTACCCACAGCTTGGCAATCCTTATTAACAACATCGCTTATATCACAATTAAGGACTGACAGAATTAAAAGCACTTTTTCACTGGGGAGCAGACGCATTTTCACAACTACCCGTTTAATAAGACCCTTTGAAGTATTGACCGTGACCACTCTTGTAATTCCGTCTTCCTCTGGTTGACGATGAACGACTCGACCGAGCTGCCACGTCAAAGGCATGGAATTACGATCCTTTATTAGGATCAATATTCCTAATGCGGTATCGCATGGGAACTGCCTCCATTTTAGATGCTGTTGTAGCTCCGCTATGTACTCTTGAGAGCATCGAGACCATATGTGCTGCGTTATCTACTGCATTCTTTGGAAGCGGTTTAAACGGTTTTCGTTTAAATCTCGAATATCAGGATCAGTAATCGCAGCTAGAGGCTGTCGTATGAGGAAGTGAGCTGGTGTTAGCGACTCAAGATTCTCTGGATTGGGGGATAACGGAGCTAAAGGACGGCAGTTTAATATTGACTCAATTTGAATAAGAACCGTATTATATACTTCGTAGGTAATATATGCTTTGCCAATAACTCCTTTTAGATGAAATTTCGTAGATTTTATGCCAGCCTTCCAAGGGCCGCCAAAGTGGGGCGAATGAGGGGGAATAAAGTGCCATTCTATGGTTTGATTTCAACATGAATTTTTAATTTCATTTTTGTTTTGCTCGATAAAATTACCTAGATCACAGCATGTGACTGCCACCTTGAAAATTCGATTCATTATCTGAATAAACCTTGAGTGGCTTTCCACGTCTACCGATAAATCTTTTGAATGCCGCTAGGAATGACTCTGTGTTTAGGTCTGTAACTAGCTGTAAATGAATAGCGCGTGTTGTAATACATGTGAATAACGAAACGTATGCCTTTATCATTTCACAACCACGTCCTCTTCTGTCCTTTATGAGAAATTCACTAGCATAGTCAACACCGATGAAGTAGAAAGGAGAAAATGGATCAACGCGTTCTTTAGGTAACTCTCCCATTATAGGAAATATATTTTGTGGCTTGATCATTTTGCATCTCAGTCATGAGCGAATAACTAACAGCTGTTGTGAATCAACGTGGCTCAATTGTGTGTGCTCATCACGCAGTATAATATTTGTGAAATGGTAACCAGATGGAAGAAGAGTTGGATGCCTTTTCTCAAAACTGAAACTTGAATTCTTTAACCTACCGCCCACCCTTAATACATGCTCATAGTATAAGAAAGGTTTCAGAGAAAGAATTTAACTTTTGGAGTCGATTGGCCTATTGTTTTTCAATCTCAGAATCTCATGCGCAAAGCACTGTTTTTGAACAATCCTTACAAGATGAATTAATGAACTTTTTAACTCTTGCACGGAAAGCGAACCAAGTGTGCATAAATTATGTGGTAACTTGCAATTTTCACTGAAACTAAGGATATACGCAGTACGCCTTTTCAGCTTAATCAAAGTTGAGTATCGACTTAATAAAGATTCTTCTACATTACCAATCAATGAAATTTCCTTTGACTTTTGAAGCCTAGGTGGATCTGATGTTAGCCAATTTCTTTGAAAATGACGTTTATCCTTTAGCCAGGTGGGCCCATTTCACCATAGGTTACAGTTGATTAAAGAGCGTGGACTTATGCCACGTGGAACAAGATCAGTAGGGTTGTCCTGTGAGCGCACAAACAAGAACACAATTAAGAATGAATGAAAATCTGGAAGGAAAGCTTGTAAACCTTCTTTATGGATAAAGGAAAAACCAATATACAAACTTATTGTATTGACAGGTATCAGCGATTAGGATAACAAGGGTCGCAAGTTATTATACAATTTACTTCGTATAGGTTCCGAAATTTGGCTATGCAAAGTAAGAAGAATGTTTTTAAATCCACTGTCACTGCCATGGAATATTTAACCGAAGTTAGATACTCCTCACTAGAAGATGCTCGAAAATGTATTTGTTTTTTGAATCTAAATGTTTTGTCAAGCATTAAACCTAAACTTTTATTTTCATCACAAATTGAAAAAGGAGTATTATCTATTTGTATAACTGGCAGTTTAAGGTGGTTCGAAGATTTACCTAGGAGCAAGAGATGAGATTTTGATGGGTTTATAATCAGATCGTGATCACGTGAGAAATATGAAATAAGCATTAGGTTACGGTTGATTAAACGAACGGCTGCTGCGATATTACACAGTCTAAAAGAATGATAAATGTGAGTATCGTCTGCATACATATGAGCATTACAGGTAGTAATGCGATTACATAGTCTACTAGTATGTATTGTAAATAATGACGGTCCAAGAATCGAACCCTGAGGTACGCCTCTTGTAACATGAATGGACATAGACATTTTGTCTCTAACCTTTATGCTTTGTGATCTATTAAAAAAATAAGTTTTTAATAGATCAACGGCATCTATGTTTGGGCCGTTTCGTAATATAGCAAACAGCAGTTCATGGTTTATAGTATCAAACGCTGTACTAAAATCAAGGGGAACCATAACGGTATATTTTACATCGTCATAAGCTTTAAGAATGTCACCTGTTATATTTAGTAAGGAGGTTGTATAGCTGTATCCTGATAGAAAATCGGATTGTGTTCTAGGTAGTATATCGTAACGTTCAGTAAATTTACGTAGTTGTAAGTTTAAAACCTTCTCAAATATTTTAGATAAGGTAGGTGGTATGCTTATTGGTCTATAATCTTTATATTTTGTGGGTTGATCATTTTTAGTGATGAGTATTATGAGAACGTGTTTTCAACGTTCAGGAAATTTTTTTTCTATTAGACAAGAGTTGATGATATGAACAAGGAATGATAAAATATAAGGACAACAAAGTTTTAGCATTGTAAGATTAACATCGTCAGAACCCGTACCATTACTCCTTAGTGATTTAATTATTTTTACAATATCGGCAGCATCAATAAGTTTGAACACAAATACATCTTTGAATTTTGGATTATTTACGTAATGTACTAAGATGTTTTGGTTTATGTCTAAATTTGGAATACTATTCGCAAAATAGTTGTTCAAATCATTTACATTTCCATTAAATGTGTGTTTGTAGATTTGGAGGAGATAACATTGTAACGTGTCCCTGCCTCTTAGGGTTGGAACAGGGTTGCTAATGCCATGGGGTAGCTTACAAGACGGTGTTTAAGTCCGGAGCTACACTAGGTTGCTTTGAAAACTATACATCTAAAACTTACTATTAATATGTACACTATTTACAAGGCCTTTTACCAGTGTGAACTATGATTCACAATTACTCGAGTCGTTTAAGTACTTTTAATTGGTTTTCAATATATATTTATGCAAGTTATTGCTCGTGATACAATTTAACTTGATCAACTCTATTATTTTAAGTTGAACTTTGATTAATTATTAATCACAGTTTCTATAATGATAATCGTAAAGTTGTAGGTGTACACCTTTCAAAAATATTGTTTTAATTATACTCGTAAATGTAATTTAGTTTTAATTAATCTAGCTGTCGTAATGTATTCTTAATAAGAAATGTCTGTTTGTTAATTACTTCAAACAGCATGTTTACACTAATTTTGTAAACTGTATTTCATATGTATTCACTCTTTGAGTGATTATATCATTTTAATCATTTAAACCTCAATTTGTTGTAATTTCAATTATTTATTAATAACACAATTCAACCAAGAACAGTAGTTATTTAAACAATAAACCAATAAAATTATGTACAAATCATTTGAATATTTACAGGTTTCATTCATTGAATTTTCTGACGGCCGTTTAGTATACTTTGTCAAACGTAGATGGCATACAATACCCTTTTCTTTAGTGAATACTTTGGTTTTAATATTGATGGGGAAGTTATAGATCTCAAAATGGCGTACGCGGCGTGCATCGAGCGGGTAATCTCGTTGTTTTTGTTTATACTTTTAACGCGAGTGCAAAACAAATTAGGTAATTCTCGGATAGTGTACAATTGTTCATAATTAAACCAGGGATTATGAGTGAGCCGACGATGGCTTCTGCGGAAGCTTCAATCAGCAATGGCGAAAGCTTTTCCCCAGTCAATGAACGGGGTCGGTTCTCTAACTTGTTGGATTGGAAGGGCTGATTTCATACAATCCAGCAAGTGTTTATCTTTATCAACTATTATCCCCTAAATGAGAATTGTATAAAGTGTACTTAATTGAATTCGGAAGTGCGCGATGCAGGCTGACGCACGTGCAAATTAAGTTTTTTAACTGTTAATAGATCGCGCTGTCTCATCACGTTGAAACACTACGATCTGTATTAAAAGTTTTGTCGCATTGTCTTTGAATTTCTATTTTTACTCGTTGCGAACGGAATTTAGCAAAATTTATAGGTTTTAAATCATCGCGGTTATTCCTGGGGGTAACTCTAACCTATTTCGTAGATTTAATATGATTTTACCAGCTCTGGCGTTAAAATAAAGCTCGCTCGAGGTGTTTCCTTATGCAAAGGAGTAACAACTCTCTGCCAAAACCGGCTTATAACGCGTGTTTAAATACCAAACGGCTATCACCAAAGGTGAAATAACTTTCTTTAGGCTTAACTTCGTTAATTAAAACATTTTATAGCAAATTGGTACATCAACGTATGTGTAATTTAAGCGCGTGCGGACAGTAAAAATATCAATATTAGAACTATTTGCATATGCTTGGAAATAATAAAAATAATGATACTGGTTTAATTAAGCTAACTAACATTACTAAAAATTAAGTGACATATGGCGGAATACAATTAATGAAGCTATATCGTCATAACGCAGTGAGTTTATACTTATAATTAACTAAATTAATTACGTACGAAAAAAATGAACGGCGGCGGTATAGGTTCATTACACCCTTTATAAACCCTAACGTCTCCAAACGAAGGAGCGCTCCTCCAATACGATTTTCCACTTTTTCGTAGGTAAAACGACGGTCCTGGACGTAGTCTCGCTAGTTTACTAACTAACATCGAACCCCCACCCCCCGTCGCCTCTGACTACCGTTCAGGAAATAACTCCATCTGAGGGTCTTAAGGTCGCATAACGTTTTTATTCCGTTATAATAAATCAAGCATGTTTTAATTAATGTCCATGTTTATCCTACCTTTTGGGCCTTAAAATGATCTACAAATTTGTTAATATTAGATTATTTATTATAATTTATTTGTGCTATTAGAATCATTATATTATTTATCATATAGTTAAAACAAATAAATTTTAATAACAATTCATTCTGCTGCATTATTATATTTTTTACTACAATTTAAATGCTTAATTATAATTTCAATTACATAGTTATCTAAGTTTAATATCTAGAGAGGTTGGTCCTTTATTCCTTTTATAATAAACTGTATTTATATACATTGAATGTAATTTACAGATTTGTTTAGTTATTTTTATTAATTAAACTGCTTAGTGAGCTTTATTCTTGAAGTGTATATGTATTATTATGTAATAAATTGTGAAAGTAGATTCCTAGACTTCTGTAAGCTGAGTACGAAAATTAAAGCAATGATTCACTTCAGCACGACACGTCTTCCATCGCTTGTATTTCTCAATTTCCCGTTTCATATTACGGGTAATCCACTTTAATTCCCCATGTTCTAATTCTTAGGTTATAAGTATTAACGAATTTAATCACGGGCGCCCATTATTTTAGCCCGATTATTGGCTTTTAAGCTGCAGAATACGGAACATAAGCAAGGAACAGATAACTCAAACTCGCCCATCTGCGCTAACTTGGAGGTACCTCTGCGTTTCTATTTGCTCTCCAGATTTTATATCTCTACGCCGTTTTTACCTGTTACAGGCCACCCCTAGATTTAACAAATAGCTAAGCTGACGTAGCTGCCTAAATTGTTATACCATATATTCGATTCAAATTACAGTCGACATTGCGCGGGTGAGCAATATATCTCTTTACTTTAGTGTACAATAATTCTGGGTAGAGGCTTGACTCTGTCAACGCCTTAGCGTAAACAGTTTTCTCAGGTTATATTAATTAATTAATAGGAACCAACGAATAAATAAAGGAGCGCCCTAAAAACGCAAAGTCGTGTCCAAATTGACCAACCATGATGGCAACGTTGGCATGTTGTACTTTTGTATTAAAAACGTCAAATTTTACAAATTTGACATTATAAAATATGTAGATATATACATTGTTATGTATAAACAATAAGTAAATGATTTACACACACGTGAAACATTGCAAACACATAATCTTGTTCCAAATTGATAAACCATGATGGCGGCGCTGGCATGTTGCACTTATGTATTAAAGACATTCAATTTTACAAATTTAACATTATGAAATATGTTTGCAGCAATACACACACACACACACGCACGCACGCACGCACGCACGCACGCACGCACACACACACAGATATATACAGTCACGGAAATAAATGTTTTCAATTTCAAAAACTTACTGAACTTTCACGTTACACGGCCAATAAAAAACCAACGCCTTTATGGATTTCAAAAATTGTAAAAATATGAGATTTATTAAGTAGTCGTTTTGTCAGATACAAAATTTTACAAAAAGTACTTAAACATTAAGGGCACGGCAAATTTTATTTGAAAAATGTGTTCCATTTGTACCGCGAAATAAATGTTTTCATAATAAGCGACAGTCTACTATGCATCCGCTGTTATTAACTGCTAATTAGTCATTATCAGGAAAACTGACACTCAATACTTTAACATACATACATATAAGGGTTATTTATATATTGCGATTTTTCTGCAATGTTAGTGCGACTGTAAACGTGAACGTTTATAAATTTAAAATGTCCTGTAAACGAACGAGTGCCGAACTAATTCAATTAATTTATTTTCAATATGAAAATGGTAAAACCTGTGCTGAAATTGCGAATTCACTAAAAGTGCATATCCG
>JAHWXV010284118.1:0-12061 GCA_024586415.1 Phrixothrix hirtus | reverse complement strand
TTTAATTCTTGCTTTTTCGCCATTATTTTGATTTGTTTTTGTTTGTTTAAATAATAATTATCACTAATGACATGTAATAAATAATTTAGTTTAAGTAAATCTTTGATTGATATAAATAAGAATCGTAAAAATCTTACGAATTACTACCAATATTATGCGTATAGGTATCTGATAACCTTGAAATTTGATATTTTGATAACGATTTTAAACTTGACTTATAAGGTATTAAATGTAATGATAGTTATTTAGTTTTGAAGATTAATTACATAAGTATATTAAGGATAAAGGAATTTACGGATTAATGGAAATAGTCCATATCGTACCTTGATTCCGTTGCATTCCAGTTTAATTAATTTTTTAGCTTTTATCCAGCTCGAAGGACCATTTAGTTGCATCGTGGTCGCAGGTTTGATTGTTGGTGTGGACTATAATCTGGATTACTAAGGATTCGTTAGCAATCACTTTCTTTGCGTTCCTGATGTGGAAGGCTGTTGCTTGATTAAAACACTTATTAACTAGTAATTGATATAATCATATTATTAACTGTACACATATTCGCATTATATTTGCAATAGTTAAAAAAGGCGCGGCTAAACGCCCGCCAGCAAAGTAATAACTGATCTTTCTAACAACTGCTCAACCCCAAAATGTGGTGATACAGTCGGCGTCCTTCTTAAATATATTCTAAAAATATTGTTAGAAAACAACTACAAATCCTATACAGACATAATAAACCGTATATCGTTGAATTTGTCCTAAATAGTTCTATCAACATCTATAAAAATATATAAAGTGTTCCATTTAAAAATAAAAAGTTGGCCATACTTGTTACTTGCCCTGTATAATTACATGAACGAAAGTTCTTCCCCTAGATTTAGAATTTTTTACTGTATCAAACAGAAAATATTCGTAAAAATTAATAAAACCGTTTTTGAGTTATTTGTAATATTCCAGACTTTTTTGCCACTCGGTAAAGTTCTGTAATAAAATTGTTGTATATTTAAAAATAAATATAGCTACTCGTGTAATTCGGAAGCAATTTTATACTTATTTTAAAGAACCCAGGAACTGTAATTGCGCTGTTTTTACAACAGTTTATTAGCTGCAATTTATTACTTCCTATATTAAATAGTAGATAAATATATTAAAACACGTGCAAAATTAGAAATTAATGTACTCTTCATGTTGTAAGTGAATGAACTATTTAGGCTATGAAACGTACTAACGGTTTAAAGTCGACAAAATTTTCGAATAAAAATTGTATTATGTGTAGGAGAACAGGGCGAGAACTATGATTTTTACTATGAATAGAGTACCTTTCCATGTTGACGCCAAGAATTTCATAATAGGAAATTTCTAAAATAGCAATCTCATGCGTGGATATGTTACTGATTCGTTATCTTAAAATAAAATATTAATTTGGGTTACGAAAGGTATCAGTTTAATTTTCCTAGATGTCACATATCTACGAATTTTGTGTGATAAAATTTTAAATTTAGTAAAAAAGCAAGGATATTATAATTTGACACCTTTTTTTTTTAACAAATAGGACCCTTGAATCCTTTAAAATAGTTCAAAATAACTCTAGATGTGTCATCCCTGTGTAAATTATGTACCTGAGATCAACATATGTCAAACAAGAGCGAAAAGACTACATAAATATCTTACCGCTTGACTTAGTCTCTTGGCAGTATTTGTCGTTTAAAATGTTTAGACCCTTTTCACAATTCAAATGTCCTTTTTTTACACGCAGTAAGCTAAACGGTTGTTCCCCTATTAGTTAAACATTCATCTATTCGTATGTCATTGTCCGAATATTTCTTCTTAAATTTGCAAGATATATTAAATATCAAACAAATAAAGTCATACGTAGCAAGTATTAATATTTATGCACTTTCATAGTTGTGCATGTGCATCACTTACTATTGCCAATATATTTGCAGTGACTAGTAGACGGTTTAAATCCAGGTCCATTTAGCGATTTGTAAGAAAATTACTTTTAATAAAAACTTACGATGTTTTTAATTTTGTCTATTTCTGTTGTATCGAAGTTTATTCCAGTTTTATTTAAAGTCCTCAACTTACTTTTAATGCTATTATATAGGTTCTAGACGCATAAATAAAATATGACTTCCTCAAAAGTATTTTTATTTTTAGCACAAACTCATTAGCAATAGTGAAAAGTAGAAATTCTTGAATAACCTAAATTTTTAAATGTTATTTACATAAGATAATACAGCATATTTTTCAAACATTCTATATATTATTGATGAACATTAATATAAATATAAATTAATGCCCATTCACAAATTAAGATTTAAGAATATAGTAGTAATAGTAGTAATTTCAAAATTCCAAGAATATTGTAGGTAAAATAAAGTTAAGTGTTAATAAGTTAAATTCTTAGAAAACTTTAAAGGAAGCATAGCCTAGACACGCCAAACGCCTACTATTTTATAATAACTTCGTGACCAAACAAAGTCAGCTTAAAATATGCAAAGGAAATAAGTCATAGAAGTTTGCTTCTTTGAATGTTTATTTTATAGTATATATGTTAGTTCTTAAAATAGAAAATCTGTTATACCAGTTCGCGTAGCTTTCGAAACATTGGCTACAAATTAATAGCGAACAAAATTTAATTGGGAACGTTCACCTATTTTTTTTCTTGTAAAAATATAACATGTTGAAGCAGTCCTTAGCTATATTCGTGGTTTTAAACAATTTATTGCTTTTAGTATGCCTCAAAAATTTGAATTTCCGAATTTGGCGCCATTTGACCAGGAATACGACCCGTGGACAAGTGACGCCATCAGCTAGTAGCTAGTATGCCAGTAGTTAGATAGAAGGTCTTAAATGGTAAACATCTTGAAAACACGTTGGTGAAGTTTCTTTTTGTACAATACAAATAGCATATGACACTTTAAAAAATGTATGTGATGTTTCGTACCTCATTGTAAAAATAAAAATATGTTTAAAATCCTACATGTTATAAATTTAATTGTAGATCCAACAGTAGCCAAGCGAGCCTTTTTACAATAGCAGGTAACATCAGTAGGAGCCACATTAATAATGCTAATGCATGCTTACAACATACTCGATTGCAATAATTTTTATATGTACCGTTATCGTTATTATATCAATTAAAATAGATTACCAGATGATGCTGCGCAATCGTAAGACTGAATATTTTCTACGATTTCATCGATTTCATTTATTATTAATGACACCATAAATTATTGTGAATTCGGTGTTGCTTTTACAATACAACTATCATGGTTCGATTTAATTTGTACATAACCTATAGCATTACCACTATAGGACTCTCTTAATGATCTACAAAATAAATAATAATTACTTAAAATAAGTAGTTAGACTTTTAAAAACAATTTTGCAGTATTTAACTAATTAAGCAATGGTATTCATTTATTTACGCTTGTGCGGCTCCTCTAATTTCTGCTAAGTTAAACTGCAAATCATTTTTAAAGAATATAAAAATTAGTAAGTAATATAAATAATCGATATTCCAACAGATAAGATGTTAAGCAAAAGAAGAAGAAAAAAGGGTCTCATATAAAAGCCTGAGATAAATAACGAGGCCAAGATAGAACAAAAACAAACTCAAAAGTAGTAAGACTGTCGGCTCTTACGACACACAGAACAAACCTGTGGATGTGGAATTCTAAAGCCGTCACAACACGGCATATCCAAGCCTAAGGCAAAGATGGAAGATGGGGCCAGAAGGTAGTAAGTTAGTCACATTTTACGACACGCCGACTAACCTGTGGATGTAGGAAATTAAACTATTGTCACGGGCGCGTTTAGCGTTACTCACTGTAACGTGGCTGATGACCTGCTAGCTCCGCGGAGTAGGGAAAATTCGCGAGGAATTACACCAGCTCATCCCTGCCCTAAGGGATACGCTAAAACAACGTACAAAGACTTGATATAAAGAAGGGGTGCCACTGCTCTTGGTGGGCAATTCGCTGAATGGAACTGTTCCTCGAAACAGGGAAAAGCGGTTCCGTGACTATTGTATTATAAATTAAGATCGTAGCTAAAAAGGGTACCAGATTTGACACATAACCCCTGAAATTCAAGGTAATCACTGGTAACATATCCTAGGTTCAAAATTAAAGTCTATTTGGTCAGTATTATGTATTTATTACTAAAGAAAATGGTTTATATGACACACACAAAACAGTAAGATATAAATGTTTACAGATAAATTTCCTCGGCTCTTGAATGTGGCCTAATTCAAGAGCAACGAGGAAAACTAATCAAGCTACTATACTACAAGTAAGGTTTAAATATATTAATTACAGTCAACGCAGATATGTGTCCTTAAACTGAACATGAGGTATGCATTAAGCGGTTGCTCTCACAATGGGAAGTTTAGGCTGGCCTCTAGGATAGTCAGCAGCCGGGACTACAAGTTCATTTGGGTTCGCGCCGATAATATATATATATATATATATATATACACACATGTTGACATTACAATAATGCCAGTTATAGGCAAACGATATTGAAGCACAATAACAATGCGATAAAGGGAGTACCTTAATTTTAGTTGTCACTTCCTACGGTTGTTTGATTTCCAACCACCAAAATCGCCCATCGTGATTGTAGTTTTAAGATTCCTGCACCAACAGGAGGACCTCGGCGGCCCAAGGAAGCTGCAACCGAGTGGACAAAGCAGGTAGATTCTCATAGAGCCGCTAATAAATTTCTCTGGCAAGGTGATCCAACACTACACGCGGAAAACTTTAACACCACCCGAACACTTCATTTTAAACAACTTTCTGATTATTTTTGAATATTTTATTATTATAAACGAATTTCTGTGATGATTTACTTTCATTGTTACCAAAAAAACACCCAATTGGCAAGTAAATCAGCGGGGAATGAAATATAAAAGTCAAGTACACCCCTAGAAATGTGCCTTGTGGATTTACAAGTTATTAAGTGATTTGTACATCAGATACAAACTTCAAGATAGTGATATTTCAATAATTAAGGGGTAATAGTCGCCACTTAAAATTATCTGAGACGACTTTTCTCAAACACATCGTATGAGGATCAAAATTTCGTCATTCATGTCGCAACAAGACGCAGTCCTTTTTCGGCAATCAACCCAGATTAACATCACAGATTAATGATTATTAAGCAAATAATCAAAAATCAAACAATTTTAATAAATAATACGTCAATTCGTTTATTGAAAGTTAAATTCACAAAGTGAGTCGTAGTAAATTCTGAAGTAAATAATCCTAGTTAGAATTTCAAGTTCCTTTACCTGTTTTGTATTGAAACAATTGATTCTGTAAATATTATCTACATTATTTAAAAATTCCTTTATTATTTTGTAATGGGTTGTGACTCGTAAAGATGAATATAAGGAATTCAAGGCTATTTTTTACTTATGTTTATATTACCTCCTCAGTTAATCTTATAATAATTATATAAATATAAAAAATGTTCACAATTAAAAGTTCTACAAAATAAGACTAAGGGTATTTACGTATTATTAACAAATTCTAAGTTATTATCAATTTTAGTAGAATAAAAATAGTATACATCAAATAGAATATTCAAGAACTAAAATTGAGCAGATACAGGGTAGTCTAGTGGTTTATATTGTCGTTATTGTAACTAAGCGGTCCGATGTTCAAATCTCATTTAGGAACACATTTTTTTTAAATTTCTAAGTTAATTTCTTTTAAATGCGAATATTTTATTACCCTTAAGACACCTCTTTCGTATGTCTTGATAAATCAACTGGAGAGCTAATATAAACATAAGTAAAAATAACATTAAATTCCGTATATTCACCTTTACGAGTTATTCTAACTCTTAATTTGATTTTTAATTGCTTTCTACCTTTTAACACTTTTGGTTTAAATATTTATTTTAATATTCTTATGTGGGTCAATAAACAGTTATTTTTACACCATTGTGTATTTATATTTATTTGCGCTAGACTGAGATGCGATTCCCAGGAGTGCAAGCTATCTATACAAAGGGTTGCACTTCCCTTGATTAAAAATTAGAATTGTTGTTCCGTTGTTTAATTGTTTTCCCACGAAAACAAAAGAAAGTTATTGTTTCCATATTAATTAGTCTGGAAAGATATCAATATTTCATAGCTTGCGTTATAATAACGTGTGTGTTATGAATTTTTAGAATTTTACTGCAAAATTACAGATAGCTGTTTTATTTTAAAGACGTCACATACTCTGTCGTTCTTGAAAGTAGTTCAATTATTGTATTTAAATAGATTTTGAGGTGGCAGTAATAATTTGCGATCCTGGGAAAAATAGCGTAGGTAACTCGTTGGAAAGTGAGTACTCGAGTATTCGTACTCGATTAAGGCCTCGTGCCACAATTTCCTCGTCATTTGATATATGTGATTTTCCATACGCGTTATATAATATACTATATCGTACAGTTAACCACTCAAATTAATTAGAGTGGCAACGGAAACAATATATACATTTCCTAAAGAACGGTGATAATTTTCCATTCATAGATATAACATTTCATTGCAGTCGCAGAGTTTTTTTACCTCCTGTTATTCTCTAGTTTAGCTGGCAGGCAGCTATATTAGGGTGCTTCCTTTGCGTTCCCTTCTAATGCGAGAAGGGAATGTTTTAGAATAGCAATTCTTGTGTTTAGTCTTTTATCTGATTGGCCATTCATTGTATTGAGACAGCCGGGTGAGTTTGAAGCCGCTCGATCATATTAGTCCTTCGATTGGCTGATCGATCTATAAGGTCAACAGCTTTGAGGTCTTTCCTTAGATCTTTGTTTTGAATGTAGTATGGAGCATTTCTGATAAATCTAATTAATTTATTTTGGGTCGTGGTTATAGTTTCCTTGGCTAGAGGTGAGCCCAGAGTCCACACCTCTTCGCCATATGTGAGTGTCGGGATTATAACAGAGTTTAAAATTCTTAAGTTTGGTGTTCGGACCTAGGACATTATAAATTTTATGAACGGATTCTTTAGTAATAGCAGCTCTACGTTTAATGTGATGATAAAAATTTAGGTTTGAAACTAAAACAATTCCCAAATATATACCTATTGTTCCGATTTTATGGTTTCCAGGTTTGTTGCTTTCTCCTCTTCCTTTTGTAAAGGAAGGAGTCTTTTGTGAATTGAGCTTAATTTTACATCATTTGCAATATTTTACTAGTTTCTTTTCAGTTCTTATTAATCTAGCACGTGCATAGTAAATTCTATAGTTTATTGCCAGTATGGTAGTATCATCAGCAAATTGAAGAGTACTAACGCCTTCCAGAGTGGAAAGATTATAGCTTATATACGTTACAGTGATTAGTATTTCAAGACTAAAATGTTTTATTTTATCTTTGATGGACTTGTATGCAGAAAAAAGTACATCATTACAATATTTTTTTTTTTTGGGCAATTAAATATGCTGTATTACATATGTATGCATCATAATTATACATCGAACTTGAATAGACAAAGTTTGTAGGACCTGTGAAAACTGGATACTCTATAATTCATGGGACAGAGTAAAATAGAGCAATCTATATATGTGTTTTGCTCGCGAGGTAACGATAAATCATCGAGTGTAAATTTATTTGGGGTGCATGTATAGCCTGTTGATCGACTGTGCTATAACTCTTTGGTTTAAACCACAAGTATAGAGGAGATTTCGCCTCTAGATACGGCACTGAAAAAAGAGCATTAGGGATACAGTTCTTTTCTCTATTTTTAATACATAAACATAAGTAAAACGAGTGCTTTATAATTTATAGCAAAGGTTCATGAATTTTCTTGTAGTTTTTTCTTAAATGTTAACTTGGTGGTCTAAAAGCAACCAACTATATTTCATAATTTGGAAGTACCCTATTCTATTTTAGTCTCTCTATAATCAATTTTGCCAGCTTAAAGCAACAGAACTACTTTTACGTGTTCTGTTGATTAAAAAATTTTATGAAAAATCGCCATCAATAAGTTATTGCAATTCTTCAGTTTAGTATGTGTACTTAAACAAGTACGTAATTTGTGATCCTATGCAAAGTTTTATCAAAACCTATGTACAACTTCCTACGCGACTTGCGGATTTGAAGCATTTGTAGTCTTTTGGATAAACCACAATCGCTTGGTGCTGGGGGAATTTTTTAATAGCACCCTTTGTATTGCCAGCACAATTAAATGGGTAACCGTATTAGGTGCTTCTTCGAAACAGTTTACAACATTTAATATACTTTGTACTATCAAAGACTAGAAAACATATGGTTCATGCATAATAGGACCTCGCCTCATTTTAGAGTTGTTGTACGAGAACATTTAAATACCTTTTATCCAAATCGTTGGCCTCCTCGTTCTCTTAACTTAAATCCATTGGATATTTACCTTTGAAAAACTTTGTTTATTCCGTTCCCGTTGAAACCATGGGGGAACTCTTGGTAAGAATCATGTTTCACTGCGATCAAATAAGAAACAATGTTCGGGTTTTGTGGCGGGTGCAACAAGCCTCAAATTATCGTGCATGGGAATGTATCAGAATCCATGAAACTCATGTTGAACCCACTTACGAAGTATTTAATTGAATACTCAGATCTTAATATGTGCCTAAATAGTTTGTAATTTTTTAATAAAAACCATATTGTAGCAAGTTACGTTGCAACTGTTGTCTACTGTATGATAATATTATCTTATCGTTTTAGACTTAGCATTTATTTAATGAAAAAGGCTCGCTGTAATTATACAATTTAGTTTTTGTCCTGTTACACTTCAATGAGTAATAACGTGCCATAAACTCCGTAGGTTTTTGTTTTTAAATTAAAATGAAAACATGAAAAAGATACCGAAACATATTTAGTACCAGCGTTTTTCTCAAGAACGACTCATTTTATCAATATCAAAGAGAAGTACTTCTTTTGGGTGTTGGTTTAAGCTATCTAATAACATTATTCCTATGCCATTAATATACAGGGTGGAATAAACGAGTATTATTGTATTGGCGAATTAAAGAAGCCAAATGTGTTTCAAAGACACCATTTTAGGATTAGTATTCAATATTATTAAAAGAATTATCCAATTATGGTAAGTACTTTAAAAGTTATTCAAGGAAAACTGATTTCTAGCAGCGCCCTTTAGAGACCCGTATGTTCATATGGGGAATCTGTAGGAACAAATATGAACTTGTCATGTAGTTTTAAGATGTCCTGTAGAAATCCTGGAAATTGATCACATTTTTCGCGACACCCAATATATAAATATGTGCAGAGTAAATGTTATATAATGGGTATCCATTAAAAACAATTAGAGGTAGATTCGTAGACACCTTTTGAATTAAAAAAGTAGATCAAAGATTATAGTTTTACATAAATTTAAAGTTAATTTAATTTAAAATTATAGTATAAATTAAGTTCGGCCTTGTTTACTTTTCATAATAATTAATTCAAGGCATTGATTAGATAGGTTTGTTGTGTTTTGTCGCTTAACGCCGTGGTTGGTATGATTTGATCGTACATTGACATTCCTCCCAATCTCATACTTCCAATTGCTTTAATGCAAAAAATACTATATAATTCTTTAAAGAAAATGATCAACTCTCGTTCCTTAAAGGCATCATAATCCTGTAATAAACATGTCTTTGTTAATTTGATATAAAAAACGTCAAATTTTTCTTTGTGGTAGCATTAATTCACACAGAAATCTGAGTTTTACTATGCAAAAAACGTGCAAAATCGTCAAGACATCGTTATTTAACGGGTTTACAGAAGTTTACAAATGAATTTTTACACATTATGTCGTTGACTATAAAAATATTTGAAAAACTACAAAAAATTTGATTGCCTCCTAATAAACTTTTGTAACCTATTTCAATAAATACAATTTAACATTGTAACAAACAGAGAATCATTACTATCCGATAAAATCGTACAATCTTCTACTGGTTTACGCTGTACATTAAGCCTATTCAATAAATAATCTATATGTGTAAAATAAATCTTGTAAATTTCTTCGTAATCGGCATACTCTTACTATTTATTACCAAAAGTTTGTTTATTTTTTAAATTAAAAACATTAAAATGCGTGAATTGATATATGAGTAAATTAATGTGCAGTGTTTTATATTTGCGGAATCTTCGAACCATTAAGCAGGGAGGTGCATGTAAAAGTGTTAATCCTTCTGGATAAGCAGTTACAATAAGAAAATATCCACGTATTTACAATTTATTTTATTTATTAATTAGAAATTAAATTCGTTTTGAACACTTAATATACACTAAAAGGAAGTTGGTCAGTGGTAAATTTTTAAGTACAGCTGCGTACTTAACAAAACATATGATCTCATTTCAATACACAAATATATAATTTTATCTAGTCAGTATCGACGTATCAATTTCATTGTACGAGACTATAATAAACAATTGTTGCTATATGTATTCTAAAAGTAAAGAATTGCGTCACCGCCGGCTTGAAAATTTTACAAAAACAATTTTGATTGAGTTTCAAAACATTTTATTTTTAAAATAGGGCCAAGATTTTTGAAAATTTAGCCCTTACAAGGATACCCATTATATCAGAATCACCCTATATAGAGACATACTAGATGCGTAAAATGTTCTGGGATGACTGATTATTTTGGAAAACCTCAGAGCTACAAAATAACTTTTCAAGTAAAAGATGTAAGGTTTATTTATAATAATGCATTTAATGGATGTTTTGTTTTATTTTGGTTGATCTTGATAACAAAATCTCAAGGTTCAGTAATTTTTTTAAATCGAAACGCCATAATTTTTCATCACCATCTTGTAGCTGACATTGTAATGTATACATAACGCAAAAGTTAATTGAAATTGGCCAATTAGTTTTGTAATTATAACCAATTAAAGTTGTTAATAAACTCATAAATAATAATCTAGCGTGAGCCTTTCAATAGCTTGACAATGCGCAACACATAAATAGAAGTTTAAAATTGCATTTTGAACACTGTTTGAGTCGACTTCCCGAATTTCAAGCAATTTTTGCGAGATTGTCAACAACACCGAAATCTATACAAAACTTTAACAAAACCATTTAAATGATTTTGATGGACTATTGTGTTGTAGAAACACCTCTATATCAGCTACAAGATAGCTATATAATAATGTATTACTGTTTACAAAAATACACTTAACCTTATATTTCGATGACAAGGTTAACCGAGGAAAAATAATATGCACTAAAATTCACTACAAACCATACAACTCTTATTTGAAACATATTTGGTAACCCTAATAGATTCTGAAATAATCAGCCGTTGGAACACTTAAATCACCTGCTTTGTTTCTTAGTCGTTTTCAAAGCTGTGATATTAATTTTGAATAGTTAATCAATGTTATCCTTGTTTATCTTTCTGATCACCCGCTTAGCTTCTTAGTCATTTTCAAAGCTGTGATATTAATTTTGAATAGTTAATAAATGTTATCTTTGTTTACGTTTTTGGGTTATTATTGGTTGTTGTTTGTTTTAACCTTAACACGGTATAGATTATTACTATTTATATCAAATTTAAAATTTTCAAAATTTATTTGCTGTTATGTATTTTTTATTTCGCTCTAATGGAGAGATAAAACTACATCTCTGAAAAGCTAGCCAATAAAATACATTTAAAAACCCTGATCCAATATTTAATTAAATAGGAGGCAAATTTCACTGATAGGCAGTAAATATAAAAGTTAAATATATATATTGCTGCGAAAGGATACTACTTTTGCAAAGCTGCGAAGATGTATCAAAAATACCTCATATATGCTTTTATCAACCACATACAACATTGGGTGGATTGTTAGTGGACTGTTTTATAGTAATAGTTTATGATATAATTTTCAAAATTGTGACTCCGGCTTTGATCTTGAGCCCAGTTTATTCTAAAATGTTTCCATCTATGCAAAATTTCATGTTAACAATAGTATATAAATCAATTTGTTATTTTATATTTTTCATTTTTATTGATGTGTGATGGATTTAACATTTATATTAGTATATATATATATATATATATATATATATATATATATATATATATATATATATAT
>JAHWXV010284064.1:0-11749 GCA_024586415.1 Phrixothrix hirtus | reverse complement strand
CTATGTATCATTCAGGATACCGATGTATGTGACATACTGAACCTTTCTCCTATTCGGCAATAACTCTAGCCTTCCTCCAATATTACCACAGTTTGCGCATATTCCTTTCATCAAATTTCGAAATTCGCGTTGCATAATGGCAAAACGGAAAAACAAGAAACAATAATATAACTTTACCAAGATAAAACGCGATATAAACACAAATTAAAACTGATAGTTCATTAAACGATTATTATATGTAATTTAACTTTATGTAAATAACACCAAATACAATACCAAATGTCAACACAAGTTTGTCAACTGAACGTCATATACTCAGCTGTTTCAAACTAATGCCAACCGCTACAAATTATCAGCAATTAAGATAAATATTTATTCGTTTACTACATGGTGCGCTAATTTCTTGCAGCAGTGTACAATTGTTGTAATTATATCGGTGACCGGGAACCGACCATAGGTCAGCGATTAAAAAACTTTACCGATGTCATAAGTTTTTCTATTAAAATTTAAAAAATATTTATTTTAAATGTACAACTATTTGCTTTATGTCAAACTGTTCGCCCTGCAGTTTAAAGAAGGGTTTTTATATGAAATCCATTAACCTAATAACCCACACTGGCGTATTTACAGTTCTCAAAAAAATATATTTCCCGTGTTACTTTTAAACACCTACGAGTTTAAAACATTAGCATTTAAAAATATCTATTTTAATTATACTTTAAATAAACAAATGGCTGTATCATTGCGATTACACTATGGCTTCGCGTTTTCAATTAAAATTTAAATACCTCCAATTTAAAATACCCGTTTTTATACGTAAACATAAAACAATACTACTATTACTACCAATCATGCCATTCCCTTAGTGGGGTAGACAAAACCCAATACCGGGCCTCCACCTTCTCAACCACTGCATGCACCCATGCACCGACCCCCTCTCATCTATATCGCTGCCACCACCCTTCACCACAACTCCCAGCACTATACAGTATCCACACCATCCTACTATTATCCACCAATCCTACTATCTATATCACCCATTCACTATCTATCTCCATTACTTTCTGTCCTTATACACTTCTTTTGCTTCCATTAAATTCATACGTTTTTGGCAAGTTCTCCTATTCTTTGTGTTATTTATTCTCTTTCCTTTTACAATATTTTTAATCATATTCAGCCATCTCTCTCTCTCAGTCTACCCCTACCTAGTTTCCCATTCATACCTGCCGCATATATTCTCTTTGTTAATCGTTCATTACTCATTCGTTCCACATGTTCAAACCATCTTAATGCATTTCTTTCGTACATTTCAGGCAGTGTCTCCTTCACCTCGCACGTCTCCGTCGCCCATTCGTTCCCTACTCTATCACGTCTCGTTTTGCCACATGCAGCTCTTAGGAACTTCATTCTTACGGCGTTTATTTTACTCATATGCTTTTTCTGACACGCTCAAGTCTCACTGTCATACAAAACTGTTAGAACAAATACACTATTGTACAGAGTCTTCTTTCCTTTCATGCTTAACTGTTCACTCTTGATAACTGACCACATGCTGGAAATTATTCTCCTGCTTGCTTTCACCCTGTTTTCAATTTCATTATCTACTCGCCCATTATTCGCAAAAATTCTGCCAAAGTAAACAAACTTGTCCACTTGTCAATTATCTCGCTACTTTACATCAGCTGACACACTTCCTTTTCACCTTTCCTATTGAAAACCATTACTTTTGTTTTGCCACTATTGATTTTCAAATGCATTCTTTCACTCACTTCTACAAATTTATTCAACATTTGTTGCATTTGACTTATAATTTTAGCTACTAGTACTGTATCATATGCATACATCAACACTTTTACATCTTCGCTGCCTATATTTATACTACTAAACTCCTCACATGCACTTCTAACGCATTTGTCCATAAATATATTAAACAATCAAGGAGATATCACACATCCTTGTCTCACACAATGCTCAATTTTAAAGTACCCACTAACCATACCGTTCGCTCTCAAGCACGCTCTGCTTCCATCATACATTGCTTTTATTGCATTCAGTAGTTGTCCCTTTACGTCTTATTCCGTCAGAGTTACCCATAACTTGCATCTATTCACACTATCATACGCGTTCTCTAAATCCACAAACGTACAATACATTTTATCATTAATATGTAAAAACTTGTCGGCCATTTGCTGCAAACTAAACGTTTGATCCACGCACCCTTGTCCAGGCATGAACCCACACTGTACATCCCATATCTTCCTTTCAGTATTTATTGCGAGCTCTGGCAATTATAATTCTACCAAACACCTTTCAGCTACACTTAGTAAACTTATAGCTCTATCGTTTATGGATTGATATCTTCCACCTTTGCATTTATACAGAGGCACAATCATAGCACTCTTCCAGTTCTCTAGCATTCTTGCTAATTGAACACAGGTATTAAATAGTTTCCACAACCATTCACCTAGTTGCATACCGCCATATTTTAATATTTTGTTTGTAACTTCATCTACTCCAGCAGCCTTCCCATTTTTAAACCTTTGTATATTCCAGCTTTTCCCACATTCACACTTATCCCAGTATTCTTGTTGCTATACAGCCCTTTAAAATATTCTTTCCAATGCAATATCACTTTACTTTCATCCCACTCCATTTTATTCTCGCTATTTCCTATTGCATTTACTGGATTCCTTACACCCTGCTTTGCGTTCCTTACCTACTTCCAAAATAATCTTTTATTACCGTCAAAATCATTCTGCATTCTCAGTCTTCATCCTCAAATGCTCTTTACTCTCCTTCACAGCTTCCTTTGCACGCTTCGTTTTAATCCGATAAGATTTCAGTAGGTTCATTCTGTTCTCACCTTTAGTTCCAATCATTCTCTTATATATCTCTTTCTTTTCATTTACTGCATCTCTCACGGCATCATTCCACCATGCGTTCTTTTTCTTCCAATCGTACTCACTCCGCATACTTTAGTTGCACACTGTACTGCAATGCCTTTCAACCTCGTGGATTCACATTCGATGCCACCTTTTTCAATTTCATACTTCCATTCAGAATCTTCTGGCAAAATTCTCTTCTCTAGGTTTTGTACGTTATCCTCTCACATTCTCCTCCTACAATCTTTCCACTTTCACTCTAGTCTTTATTGCAACTGCCTTCTTCTTATATATCCACTTTCTACCAAGCCCAATTCTTGATATTAGCAGAAAATGATCCGCCCAACATTCAACACCTCTCATCACTCGTATGTCCTTTGCCAATTCACGTACTCTCTCATCATAAATGATTAAATCAATCATGCTTCTTGACTCTCCTCTTTACCACGTATACAAATGGATATTCTTATGTTTTAACCACGTATTCGATATAAACATGCCCTTTTCTAAGCATAGCTGAACTAACGCTTCCCCATTATCATTCGTTCTAAGATCACCTAAGGGCCAATTACACGATTTATGTTTTCTCTTCTTACTTCCACCCATCCAATCAAGTTACCCAGTAAAATCACTCTATTATTCACGTGACCTGCATTAAGTACCCCATTTAACTCTGTCCAAAACTTTCACATTTATCCTCGTTATCACCATTCACCGGAGCATAGCACGCTACAACCATTACTTTCCTAATGCATGTCTTCATTCGTATCCAGAGTAGCCGGGGCGACACCAGTTCATCCTCCCTTACATGCGCTCTAACAAATTCGTTCAAAGTCAATCCCACTCCCTTTGAACCATGCGTCCAACTTGTTAGGTTTTGTTGACATTCTGCGGCTAATAAACTAATTTTTTTTAATTTGCCGCCGTGTGTTCTGAGAAACGGCGCAGTTAGTAGAACAACGAAAAGTAGTAAATAAGGAAAGTTTTCCTGTGGGATGAAACACGCGCGATTTTATACGCTCTGTGACGATTGGGAAATCTGTAATCGAAATTAAATTGACAGCTGAGGCGATTTTTCACAGCTGGTGGATTTCGTCGGTGTATAATTGGCAATAACTCGTCGCAAGACCCCCCATGCGTGACAATTAATACACGCGTAGTTTGTACTAGAGAGAATCGGTCTTGTGTGCGATTTCTTTGATTGAAGTGTTCGGGCGTGTGTAAAGACTCCGCAAATGTAGTATGTCGGAATACCAGGCCTAAGAAATTCACTAGTGTATCTCTGGGGATTGACCTGCCTTTTGCACCCCGGTTGCAGCTCCATTGGACATGTTAAGTCCCTCTACCGGTGCAGGAATTCATAAATAAATCACGATTAGCGATTCTCGTTGGGTGCAATCCAGAGGCCCGATGAAGTGACGAATAAGACTACGGTACCTTTTATAACATTGTTCATTTGCTTCCCTATTGTTTGCCTGCGAAGAGCGTAAGCGAAATATCGGCGAGAGTCGAATTTAATTTGAAATCTCGGCTGCCAACCTTTATAGAGGCCAGATTAAACCTTCCCGTTGCGAAAGGAACTTATTAATACACATCTCGTCCAGCTTATGGACGCATATCTGCGTTGAATGTATCTAGTATATTTAAACCCTAATTTTAGTGTATAGTATATTGATTAGTTTTCCCCGCACCTCTTGAATTAGGCTACATTGAAGAGACGGACAAGTTATCTGTAAACTTTTTTATCCTGTTGTTTTGTCTGTATGTTCAATAATCCATTTCTTTCGCAATAGGTATATCGTATTACTCAGCTAGACTTTTATTTTGAACTTAGAATAAAATAATAGTTAATACTTTGTATTTCAGGGGATATGCGTTCGTTAAGGTACCTTCCCCTTTAGTCACGGCCTTAAATTATATTATTATTTGGGGCCCTGGTAAGAGGCAACCCCTGGACAACATAGCTACAGACGATGGAACCGTTTTCCCTGTTCCGAAGAACAGTTCTGTTCAGTATAGGACCCACCAGGAGCAATGGTGCCCCCCCCCTCATATTTCGAATTCTTGTACGCGTTTCCAGCGTTTCCCGTAGAGCGCGGACGGTGCTGGTGCAATTTATCTGGAACTCTCCCTTCTCCGAAAAGATAGTTAGACATCAGTATCGTGGTGTGTCTTAATGCCTAACGCGCTTGTGACAAATTGCCTACTCCAGACCAGAAACCTAGGCTTCCCTCATCCATCTCTATCACTTATTTCCCTTTCCACTTGGTTTCACTCATACACAGCACATTTAGCTTTCGCTCTCTCATTTCACTCAAAATCTCGTGTTCCTTTCCATACATCGCTCTTACGTTCCACGTTCGCACTTTCCATTCCATGTTCTCGCGTTTATTTCAAGGTGGGCCAATCTTGTTCAATCTCAGCCACCCACCATGGCTTTGATTGCCCGAGGCGTTACTTTGGTTCTTTTTAGCAATATTTTTAAAGGTAGACCTGGTTGATAGCTTAGATCGTGTCCTATGTCGATGTAGCATTTCCTACTTACGGAATCGACACCATACCGGTCAGTATTGACGTATTTAGTGTACGTGCTACAAGCGCAGCCACAATGCCAGCATTACCCCAGGCATGCCCAACGCTATTATATACAAACTAAGCTCCCTATTATGAACGGTTTAGCTGCAAACCAGCACATAGTTGCCCGTGCCGCGATTACTAAGAAATATACGTAATGCACTGACACATTCGGGCACATAAAATAATAGTTTCAGGTTTTACAAATACAATTGTAATTGTCTCGGTGATCCGGGAATAGACCATAGGTCAGCGATTAAAATACTTTACCAACGTCTTATGCTGTTCAATTAAAACTTAATAGCTATTTTAAATGTACACCCGTCTGATTTATGTGAAATTGTTCGTCCTTCAGTTTATAGATGTTTTTTTTATATAATTCATTAACTTAATAACCCAGACTATTTTTTATGCGAAAAGTGATTAATTTAATTGCCCTAAGATTTACAAACACCAAAAAAACATTTTTTTATATATTGGTCTTTCCCCGTCTGAGAAGTGTGGAATTTCTAGGACATTTAAACTAGTGTCTGAAAGTTATGGGGAAGGTGTAACCGTTTGAAAGCTATGGGGAAGCCGTAACATGTCGCAAAGTCCCTACTCTGTTCCAACAAAAATTTTAAATATTACGAAAGTCAGTTTAATACTACTTATGTCAAATTTATATTCTAGAAATACAATTGATATCCTGTTTTGGATTAAAAATGAGCCTTGTACATAAACTTCTAAATGGTAAATTAAATAATGCATTGGGCTAGTAAACTGATAATTTATGAGCTTATTTTTAACACAATAATGACTTATGCACCCTAATTTTCAAAACTGATGGGTAGTACAGTTTCAATGATGCCGATCCTTAAGTACATGTTGTTTTTTTGAAATATGAAGTTTACTTGTCCCTTATGTTTCGTGAATAGAATATAATGCGCATTCGCATGTGATCAAACATGTGACCTTGAAATTTTTGTTTAACCATCTCGCTCTACAACCTATTGACCAATTATCTCAATACATTAAAGTATTATTAAATTGTATTCTCATATATAAAAATGCAATATTTCCAAAAAACCAAGCAAGGTTTTGTTACACATATTTTCTCTTCTACTGACTTTAGCTAAATTCGCCATATTGAAAAATAACTTCTTAAAAAATTGTTGCATATACTTAAATAGGTTTTTTCACTTAGTCTAATTAAAAATAAATGTTATCTGTAAAATTTTTTGGTTCCACCCCCTACCTCATCCAATATTATAAATTAATTTAAGGGTAGTTCCCAGAGAAAGAGTCAAAAGTGCAGCTTTAGAACTTTGCGAAGCTTCATCAGAACTACTTATTATTTTTCGCGCTTTCGGCCTGTTTTTGTACATTTACCGGCTATGGTGATTGTCACTTTCTGATACATTTCCCGAACTGTTACGATTGTTATGGTAACTTCACGATTATACTGCATAAAAGGTACGTTATTCATAACGGTACTAGTACTTTTATGAAACGGAGTAAATATTTGCTATCAAATTGTCCTAACTAGGCGAAAGTTGTTGTTAGCGCAAAAAATAGTCTTCTACACACGATAGTTAGTGCTTTAGTACAACAGGCTTTGAAAATTAGCAAATATCGACCCTTTGGATTTCATTTTTCTAACTTTTTCTCGACTTGTTTTAAGGCACTTACTGATATTGTATCGTAAACTACTGTAGTGGCGCAAACTAATAAGTGGACCAATTCTTGTTTTGAAGTACAAAACATACCAGAAATTTTTGATTCCATTGTTTTAACTGCAATTAGTAATCATGCCATTTTTTTAATTTTGGTTGAAATAACTACTATTTGTTTTCTTCTGTGCTTTTGCAAAAGTGGCTCCCCATATAAACATTAACTAATTAGATTTTGCCATTTGACTTATGTTATTTGTTTACATATTAGTAAACATTTCATTTTTCAAATGGGATGTTTTTAGCAAATCATTATTTCTGTGGGCCAATATTGTGAATGTCTGAGACTTAGATAAACAGATAAACAGTTCTTTCCAGAATTGTTTACATTCATTGGCTTATTTTTTACACATTTTAACATGCTTGTAGAGAGTTATTTTGGTATATTGTCCTAAACTGTAGGTGTACAAAGTTCTCAGTGTCTAAGATTATAGAAGTTCTCATAGGAACGGAAATATTTCTGTGCGTTTTAATATGAAAAGCTTGTTTCCGTAATGTGGCCACAAGAAAAAACGATCTTTACTTCTTACTGATTTTTAAAAAAATTAACATGCCTTTTATTACAAAATTTCGCAACAGCCTTTTCAAATCCTGGTCTAGCGAAAGGATGACGATATGTGCCATGTATTTTAAGGACATTAGTACACATTTTGGGCGATAACCCAGAAAATGAAAACGTTAAGCCATTGGTATCTATAAAATACAGGGTAGTGTGATTCTTATAATTACAAAGAAGCAGAATATTCTGTAATTCTGCAATGACAAAAGATAAGATATTTTTTTATATAAACAAAGTAAACCTAATATATTTTTAATTTTGTATAAATAAAATATTTTACATTTCTCCAAGTTCTATTTTTTAGTACATCATTATTTCCGTTTGAAAATTCCTCAATGTCTTTTTTTCCAGGTAGTTTCTTCATAAGAATAAAATATTTAAATTTAGTTGAGCTGATTTTAACTTTTTATTTTATTATTCGTTTTCTTTCTCGCCTAATCTTCTTTTGTTTATTCCATACACCGCTTTTCTGAACTATTTTCCCAATACCGCTCTTTGTAATATTCTGTTACATCTCAACATTTATTAAACTTTCACATTCCATCGTATGAAAATTCTAATCGTGGTTTTCTGAATCATTCTCACAAAAGTCATTTACTTCAATTTCGTCCAATGATTTTGAATTTAATTTTCCGTTGTAGAAGTTTATTGTTGCTGATTGTAGGCAACTGTATAGTATCATCCTGTAATCTGTAATGGTTTTGGTGCACATGAATGCTGTAACCCCTAAAAATTGTGTCAGGGCATCTAGTTCATTACCGTTTAGATTTAAAAGTTGCACCATGGTACTTATATGTTTTCTTAATCTAGTTGATGTTATTGTATATGAAAATTCGCAACCTTCTTTTTTCGCAAAGATAGCAATTAGGTCAGAGGTTCTATAGAATAAATGTCCAAATCATAAGCTGTTCTGTCACTTATTAATAGATTAGTACTTTGTTGCATCTCATTTATTAGTAAGATGAGGCACTTCGTCCCTGTTTCCCACGTATAATTAGACGTTGAAAACGTTTAGCAAGTTGTTCTTCTGTATCTGATAATGTTTCGAACACATCTGATTCGCTATCTACTCCTGTTGCCTTTTGGTGGACATCTAGAGTAGTATGTTCGACATCTGCAACTCGGCGTCTGTTTAGCATTATTACTAAAACTAAAGTTGATTCCATTAACTTTTGGAAAGCGTCTACGCTCGGATATTTGTTTAAATCCTTACTATAAATATATTAAGATGTGTGTAATTTAAGTCATTTAGAAACAATTTAAAGTTTGTGCAATCAGCATAGTTATATATTAAACTATATGGAGATTAGTAAAAGTTTATTTTATTAAATAAACATATAAACATAAGGCGCACAGGTCTTATATCATGTACCATACAATTTCATAACATGCAGTTTTTAGAGATATAAGCTCAGCTTGGTACATAATACTACTATTACCAAATAAATAGTTAAAGGTTTTTCAAAATTTAAAAGTAAAGGAAATATCTAATCTACGATGTTATCTACAAAGGCAAGATTGTATCTGTAAATTTTCTTGCTTAACAGTGGAAGGGCATCTCAGTCCTCGTGCTGAGCTGTTAAATTGTAGTTTTTTCCTTAACTTATGACGGAGAGTTGATCACGTCTAGTTTTAAAATAAAAGAAAGCTGTCATTAGAAGAGTTATAATAGCTGGCTCCTTATAAGTTACTTACATTTTATTTTAACCTGGTCAGTTTTTGTGTTTCTACCTAAATGTGAAGATTGTAGCTCGGATAATGTATTTGGGTTTTCTGTAGGTATATAAAGCAGGTCGATTAATGTTAAGGGATGTTTTTTTCGGCTACATTAGCTTCTGTACCTGATGTAGTAAAACCTCCAAGTTTATTTCTTTTTTATATAGGGCTTTCTATAAATAAAACAAGTGGTTTAAAAGGAGATAGGGTGCAGTAAAGGTAAGTATAGGATAGTTGGCAGGAGTATCAAGGAGTTGACCTTATTAATTTTCAATAAGTTAGTATTTTAGTTACTATTTTTATGATTTGGTAAGAGATGTTCAGAATTCATTTGCACAGTAATTATCGTAGAAATTTATTTTGGCAAAGTTAAATTCAGTTAAGTAAGTTTTGATTTTAGAGAGCCGTATATTATAATTTCAATTGAAATTCGGGCTGTTTAAACAAGAAGCTAATTATTAATAAGTTTTATATGTCGCTGAGAACAAAAATTATAAATAGTACAGGAAAAGAAAAATTGACAGATTAAGAAATTTTGTGTAATATGAAGTGTTGCTAAATGAAAGAGTTTTCCTTTAACTTTTTTTTCCGTTTACTCGATGCGTCGATTTCGAAGATCATTACCACCATAAGCGAATTCTTCTGTCCTATAGTTTCTTAAAAATGCCAATTAGTTTACAATATTGTAGTAATTTTTTTATGTTATTTTGCTCGTTGTTTAATGCGATACTGATGTTGACATTTAGATGAAGTTTGTCACGAGTTTCTGCGTGTTCAGGGCATCCAGTGGGTATGTGTTCTATTGTTAACTTTAAGTTACAGCGTTGACATTAAGAGATAACTGTGGGTTAATCTCGTATGCCCGATGCGTACTCTACTTAGAACGACTTGTTCTTGTTGTGTCAGTTCGGACAAATTGGCAAATTTCTTTAATGAGGGGTTTATTAGTTTTAGTTGACCTGCAAAACAGTCCCACTCACTTGTCCACTTACTCTTAATGTTATCGTTAATGAAACATTTTAGGTCCGTCAAATTCATTTATATACCGCCATCCGGAGTACATTTGGTTGCATGTGTTTTCGCAACTCTGCCGGCTTTCATGTTTCCTGAATGTTCACATGTCCTAGTATCCACATGAAATGGATAGGTTTATTTTGATTTTGAACGCATTCAGCTGATATCATTATGTGACGTAGAAGTGCATTTTTTACGAAATTATTATGCAAGCCTATGATAGCGCTGAAAGAATCGCAGCATATTAGAAAGCTCATTTCTTGTGACAGATTACAAAAGAGTACTACTTGGCATAAAGCGTATAGTTCAGCTGTGTAGACGCTACAGTGCTTAGGCAATGTCCATATAGACGATATGTTATCTATCACGATGGCTGCTACAACACCTTCAGGTGTCTTAGATACGTCTGTATATATTACCTTTGTTCAATTAGATAAACGATGGTAATATTCAAAGAGGGCTTTATACACGTAATCCGGTGTGCTATCCTTGCGGAAGGCCGCTAGTTCCGTGTTTATGTGAAAAGATTTTGCCAGCCATGGAGGGATGTCAAATAGGTGATTAGTAAAGGTTTTTGGTAGCTGGATATTCATAGACTAACATTTCTGTGCACTTGATTGTTAGAGGCTTAGAGATAGTGGGTCTCGTTCTATATATATTTATTTCAGTTGTGCCATTGGTGGTTGAGGTGATGAGGTAGAGACTTAATTTTTGCAGCATAATTGAGCATTTTTGATCGAAAGATGTATTTTAATGGTAACATCCGCATAGCAATGTACTGCTTCCGATTGACTTGTTCGGAAGGCGTCCGTGACCCATCTTAATACCATTCGCTATATCTTCTCTAGTTCCTTTAATCTGGAAGGGCGTGCTGAGGAATAGGCAATGCATCCGTATTCTATGCGTGAGAGTATTAATGTTTTATATATTCTGCTAAGAGCGGTATAGGTAGCTCCCCATTTTGTGTTTGCCAAGCACTTTATTATGTTAAAAATTTTTCGACACTTTGTTGTCAGTTGACTTATGTGTTCCAACCAGTACAGGCCTTTATCTAATGTTACACCCAATAACTTTGCTGATTGTTTAACTACTATTTCGTATTCTTCAATTTGCAGCCGTGGTTCCCTATGTTCCAATCGCAACCGACAGAAGTGGACACATGTTGTTTTAATGTTTGAAAAACGGTAGCCCTTTGATCTCGCTAGACTATATAAATTGTTGATTTCTCTTTGTATGTTCTCCTCAGCTTCTTCTAATGTTGTGGAACTGGCATATATTGTTAGATCGTCAAC
>JAHWXV010284040.1:0-10015 GCA_024586415.1 Phrixothrix hirtus | reverse complement strand
TATATATATATATATATATATATATATATATATATTCTTTTTAATTCTTCCGATTTGTATTAATATTTAGTACTAACTCAGTACCATTTATGTAATCACGTTCAACATGTCTTGAGTTGTCCAAATTGTACAGTTCGAATGTCAATCCATTTCTGTCTGAAATTAGTACCCTGTATTTCCTGGTTTTATCATTTCTTAAAAATTAAAATAAACTAAAATAATTAATTTCCCTCACTCCATATAGGTGTGTAACTCAGTAGAGCTATAGATGTAATACAGATGTAAGAATTTATCGTTTGAATGTTGGCAGCTCAAGGTTTACTTAATTGTTTTGCGACTATCGACTTTCCAATTAATCGTGACAATATTCAGTGACTATATAATTGCTCGAGGATATTTCGGTACAAAAAAGGCAAATTTTAAGGTGTAGACAGAACTAATCACCTCTGTATTTTGATTCAGAGGTATCACAATTTTTAAAAACTAATTTTCATAATAACTGAACTTGCACATTTTTCTTCTTCAGAATTGAATTTTTTGATAATAGGGCCCTTACTATGAAATCAGTCGCAAATGAGAAATTTATTTATGAAAAAATAGGGCAATTTATATATGGGGACTAATATCCTCTATAGAATATGTTGAAAATATCTTCTATTCTTCCTAAGGCACAACTCAGCGCATTATCCATGTTGGAAGAGGCTGGTGTTAATACTGTTGTTCACGTGTGTAATGATGTGCTATCTGAGGCCGTTTTGGGTAAACTACTTGTACCTCTTTTAAGTAAACCAATAGGAAGAAATCCAGTATGGTTAAATCAGGAAATCCTGATGGCCACAGGTTACTGGAAATTATACGGTAGCCAAAGAAGCCTCCAATTAGCACCAAGGAGTCATGAGGTGTATGGCATCTGCCATCGAAATCTTGGCCATAACCTTGAACCAGCTCGACATCGTCTAGTTGCTCAACAAAATCTATGAAAATCCGTTGGTACATTGCTGTATCCCCATTATTCTGTGTGCGGAGATTGCGTACAATATCCTGAATTTAATCATGCAGCATCTGTGAATCAAGTGATGGACAGTATGCCTGGATTTTGGACAATGAGCACCTGAAAGCGACGGAAAATGCAACAACCTTTTGGTTGATTAATTGCTTCGCACTGAATAGCTTAATATGAATTAGGGTTGGTTAAGATTGGCGTAAAATATATTTGTATCGAACCAATTTTTAGTTCAGTCAGCCTTCGGATAGGATTCTTTTAGATAGAGGTTCAGGGATGCGTTCAGAGCGGCTTGTTCTTACAGTTAATATTAACAAGAAAGCTAAAGTTTGACGATATTACATAGCTATCTTTGAGCATAGGTGTACATCACGAGTTCGGTATATATTTTGCACTCCTGCCCGTATAAGTAAGTAAATTCTAGGTTAGTAATTTGACGTTTATTTGATTTAAATAAAAGAGCATGCATTTTTATACATGTATTACAATTCATTCTTATATACAAGTATTGAAATGCTATACTGCGATCGGTTCTATGCTACACTCTATAAAGTGTTTTGACAAACATACCCCGTGTATTGTGATGTGTATTTTAATCAGCTGTGCCATGTAATTTATATTAAAGGTAGTCATTCAGGATATATGGGGGCTCTTAATAGGTATTTTGAGTTAATCTTTGTAGGATACGGATAATTAGTTTTGTATCGTAGATTGAAAGGCCTTTTCCCACTACATACAAGGATTTGGCAGTTTATGTCATACAATGAAAAACACCCTTTTGCGTACAAACAGCATTTTTATGGATAGTTCTGGCTACATCCAGATGTTTTTCGATAACATTAGTTATACTATGTTATCGAAAAACATTTGAATAGCAATGTTTATAGCAGACTTCTACGCGGAGGATACATTTCTAATTTAACTCTGTAACACGTTCTGAGTGCCAGACTAGCGCCAGAAGATTGTAGTGAAAGTAATCTTACCGAAATATGTACAAGGATTTTAATTTCCAAAAGAATCGTATTGAGGACATGGCAAAATATTTATAAATCGGAAAGTTAGAAGGATTCGATAAGGCTTTGTGAAATGATAATATTCTGGATTACTTCATGGAAATTTGGCTGATAAGGTAGTTATCAATGTTAAACTTAATTTGAATATAAACTACGTGGTGCCCTCTGTGTATGGAATTGTGCTATGTATACAGATTTCTTTGTTTTGAAATGGGTTAAATACATCATTTAACGTTACAGTTTTCTATCTTATTTTTATATTTCATTCCACGACTAGCCCTGCAAGTATTAAACTAGGACTCTATTTTATTTACAAAGATAATTTTATAATAATAATGCTTTTAATTTTAGTAGCTAATATTAAATTGCATTTATTTACATGCTTTGAATTACTTCTTTTGATTTCTTGTTATAATTCTTTATTATTTGATTTATTTTTAATTAATAGAAGGTCTTTATGTTTCATATTTTAATATTGGCTTATCAGTTTTACTAATTCCATAAATTCATTTTTGATATATACTTAACATACATGTTTAACATTTTACCAATGGTCATCTTTTAATTAATTACAAGGATCGATAACTTAGATATATAAATTTGAAGAACGATTATGTAACTAATAGTAATTTGCAACACGTGATACAACCATCTGCTCGTTTATCCGTGTCTACTTCCTTTAAATCATGGACAACGTTAACGTTATGTGGCATTAAGTGGGCACTTTTCGCAGCTTTCTAAGACATTGAGTAGGAATATCCGGCCTCCTATACCAAACGCCTTAATGGCTTACCGAGCGAACGCTATAGTCTTACCAGGACAGCCACAGAAATCGTGGGGATACGAGATGGAGAATGTTTGCCTCTTTCACTCTACAGAGATCCAGTTGCATTCAATTTTCGAAGAAATTGCATATAGTGAGTCTTCCGCGAAAGTTGCGCATATCAAATTTCCCCTAGCGTGCTCTTTACCTCGCCGTAATTGAATTTTCAATCCAAGGAATCAGAACTCCCAACCACCCTGGTCACTTTAAGCCTAAAACAGCCACAGTGTGATTTTCCAGCCGAATAAATAAATAAAGAAATGTGTTAGTTCTATATAAGTCACCTGGTATATTATATAAGATATATCTATATTTTTTGTAGGTGTAAAGGTAAACTATGTCGAGATTCAGGACTACAAGTCTAATTAGTCGTTGAGATAGCAGTACAAAGTTAATGTACAATTGATTTTAATTTACGAGGGCCAATGAAATTTAAGCAGGAATTTTGTTATCAAGTCTAATAGGAGAGTGAACGGCGGGCCGCTGCTACCCAGATTCCATCTGGACCTCCCCACTTCCTTGCCGCGTTCACTGCCAATGTTATTCCCATTCAGTCGATATGAGGGTAATGTGTGAGCAACACGGACTATTATAAAGTTTTTGGCAAAAGGAGGAGTGGGACATTCAGAAATTTTATTTATCCTATGGATTAAAACGGGAACAGAACTTCGAAGTGTCATCTATAGGTTATCCCGAATCTCTTATTACCAAGGTCACACAAAATTCAACACTGAATCTGCACGGTGTAATTAATTATCATCACTGACGGTTTTCTGCAACCTTGAAAATGATTAAAACCTGTAAAGTTTACTACATTTTTAGAGTACGTTCTGCAACACTTGTCCGAGTCTTAGTTCAATCTAAAATTAAACTGACCTAATATTTTCTATGGTAAACGGAATCTTTTAATAAAGCGCAATAACCAGCCGCGGATACTAGTTGACTACTGAATATTTCCTTTAACACTAACTTCACAACGTTGAAAGAACATGGATAGCTGTGAATGTCAAATCTCATGCTAGCTTAATTTCCGACAATACAAGTATAATAAAATTCACTCACTAAATAATTTAACAACTCTGTCTTATTTTGGTTTAAAATCAAGTTAGATACTTAAAATTGAAAACGCAATGTTAATATACCCTAATATTTTAAACATATATTTTTATTTAACAAAAGGTTTCAAATATTCTATAATTAGACTAAAATCAAAATACACCCTCAATGCACAAGTTGTTTCAACGAAATAGCTAAACTGAAAATGTTTGTGTATAAATCCAAAATTTACCTAGAAAGTTAGTAATTTCATACAATCCCTTAATAATGAGATTATATAAATAAAATAGGACCATAACACTACAAAAGCAAGAAAATGGAGTACGTGAGCAACGGCATATAAATCATCCAGTTGATTTCTAGGCAGTGCTCACTAAAATAAGCTTTTATATCTGAAACTTGGACTTACACTCCTTGTCCATAGAAACAACTTGTTATTTACCCAATTCTCATGGGTAACATTTCAATGCTACCAAGATTGAGTACTTCAAGACTAGCACACAAGAGTATAATTGCAATTTACTTTGAGGATAGAAGATCCTTTGCTTTTAAATTTGTAGCTGTAGCTCGGGGTGCGGCAATTTCTTTTAGCTTTATGTCTCCAACTGCTATGCTCATTTGGTTACACCCACTAGAACTTATACCGACATGGAGGTATCCCAATTTCCGTAGACTCTAGTAGGAGGATTTCATAAATTACAACATTTAAACGCGTTTAATACATACACATTAAAATTTCAGCTTTCTATACTGAATTGTCATGTATATAAAAAAAAGATTTGCTTTGATGCCAGGGCCAAGGGATTGGTACCGGGAAACTATATTGGAAGTATCTTGGTACAACACGATTAAGGGAAATACCTCGGAGCTAAGGAACTGAAATGCAACCTCTGGCGACTTAACGTCTCTCTAATTATTTAGCATTTCTGCCTCGGAAGTCCCGAAACCATGTTACGTCCTAAAACGCAACCAGAAATTTAACTATTTGATATTTTTCATTTTAATTTGAATTTAATTACTTCTCGATTTCTGGTTATTATTTTAAACGCAGGTTAACTTAGATCATACACCATGCATATTAATATATCTTCACTTTCTAGGGATTATTTTTGAATGCCTAATTTTTAATGCGATAAGTTTTTCTTAAAAATTAATTATAAATTTTAAACGTTTTCCTGGTTTTATTTATAGATTTCCTTTGAATCTTTTGATTTTTATTAGAGAAATTTTATCGCTCCTTTTTGCTTTTACGTATTAGAATATCTCGAGTTTACGTATTATATTTCATGTAGGGATATCAAATTCGACATGCACGGATTTACGTGTCATTTTATGCATTATTTTGGGCATCCAAATGTGCATATCTATTAGTATTGTGTTGTATTTTTGAACCTTTCAGTTAGATAAAAAGTATCCGTGGCTTATAACGAAGATTATTTCATTTTATTTGAATCCGACATCAATTTTTTGCACTTTTGGGACTAAAACACCACATTTAATCACTTTTTTGTAGCTAAGGCGACATTTTTAATCCCAGGGGATTAAAATTTTACTTTAGACCCTAGGGAGTTACATTACTTCAAATCCCGTAACAAAGTAAATCGATGGCAACAACAAAAATTAACCAACTAAAATTTTATTTAGTTAAAAGCGTTACTATAGCGCTTGGCAAATAAATAGTAAGTTGCATTTGCTGTGAAAGATAGATTGATAAATCGAATGACTTGCCAATGTCAAAAGCAAGCAATTTTGCTTCCTTCGACTCTTGATTTTAAATTACTCGAAAGTGCAAAAAAGTAATGTAAATATCTCAGGGATAAAGTGATTTTTAATCCCTCAAGCTCTCTCGGGATTGAAAGATGCACTTTAGTCCCTGGGTATATAACGTAGTATTATTTCATAGACCTTTGTCCTAGCTTTTGTGATTTAATTAGGAATCAGCCAGGATCTTGCTTTCACGAACATTACGTGATAATTCAGTCAACCTTTACCGAGGATGATGACCGTCGTGTGTTTTGAAAGGTTTTGTCCTGATTAAATGTAAGACATTAGAACTTTGTACGTTCTTATCTAAGTTAAACGGAAGTACTTTAGTGGATGTCTCGACCAAGCCCAGGAACCCAGTGTGTAAAAGGCAATGGTGGGTTTTAATGCAGTTAAATCAATGTTTAATGTAATCCGCGCAAAATAACGAAAATTTATTAAAATGCGAAAATACGCTAAAACTTTAAGGAACCAAGTTTTACCAAAGCGGTGCTTTATTGCAAAAGAAGAGTTTTGTGCTTTCCCAGTTGACACAAAATACGTGCTTCTAACAAACACTTATAACATTAAAAAATTACGTAAACACCACTACGATGGATAGCATTAGAATTTAGCAAATCTTGTTTAATTATAAGCTTCCCAATTTGAGGAACATTTCACCTGGGAAAATAACAGTACCCAAAATATCGTCAAGCTGTATTTAAATGTGATTTGTCAAATTTACGTTACCTTTAGAAAATTTATAAATTTTAAAATATGCGGAAGGGAAAAGCGTATATAAACTTAAAATACTCCCAAAACGAGGATTTTTCCCCAATCAGTGCGTGTTACTAAATAACTAGTGTAAATACGATTAAGAAGTTAAGTTTGATAGTTTTGATGAAGCTGGTGTAACTCAGCTGAGTTACAAATTCTACACACAGTAACAAGATTACGCCAAAATCAATGAATTGAAATAATTGGAGCAGCAACTCCACTTCTGAAGATTATGATCACTGTAACGAAGGAGGAAACGTTTAAACAACAAAAGCCAACCCAACTACACGAAATAGATGTAAATTTAGTAACTTGATTATTATGCGCATAATTTCAGTCAAGCGACGTAATTAATTAAAAACTAATTATACAGCAAGAGTTTCCCAAATTTGGCGTAACAATTTATCCCCATGTAAACATGTACATTTGAACGCCAATTAAGTTATTTTGAAAGTAACAGTATAAAATATTTGTAGATATTTTAGTCCCGTCAATAAACAAGTAGCTTTAAATTTCATTGATATTTTTAAGGTATATGACCTTTCAACGGATAATCGCTTTGCTAAAGGTTAAGGGTTAAGGTTTAATGTTCATTTAGTAATTGTAATAGTTATGTCAATATATATTTGTTCGTAGTTGGATTTACATGGATTTTATTTTAAAGCTAAAGGTTTACAATTTATTTTCAACCCTTTCATGCTCTAATATGTAGTTTTAAGTAGTAAATAAATTCCTTTTGAAGGTTTTAACTCTGTGAATATTAGTTAGAGTTATCTTAAACAAATATTAGCTATTCAATGGTTAATAAACTCGTGTAAAACTCCCGAGAAGGTACCCGAACACGAAATAAAAATTGTGGTCCGCGTGAGGTCAAACTACTTAAATAAATCAAATACCGCTCGATCAAACTAATTAATCTAAATAAGGTTAATCTAAAAATTAACGACTAGTAGACCAATAAAGAATTGTAAAGCGTTAGATGTCCAAATTCTCCTAACGACCCATGTCGGTTTACTGGGGACATTTATATATCGAAAATTCAGAGAAAAAGGCGTCCAGAAGAGCCCATGCTGAAATAAGTAACCCGTAATTAACTTCAAACTTCACAAGCCGGCGTGTCTCAGCATTGGGTGGAATTCTAACGAACATAGCATCGCATGTAAGTCGAAATGGAGAGATCCATTGCGCATACTGCGTGGCCGCTGTTCTTTATGTGGGTTGGGCAACTTCTACGTTTATGCGTAACAGATCAGGCAATAGAAACTTAAATTAAGTGTAAACGTGTTTAAAACATAATGATATTAGGGTTTTATAAACCTTTTAAATTTGCTAAGATGGAATTATCTCGTAGGATTGATGCTTTCGATGTTGTCCTGAAACCCCAAAAAATTCTAAAAACCTTTTACATTCAGTTAGAACAGAAATAAGTCATTTAGCTCAAGTAGTCAGAAATAAATCACAAGGAGTTTCACTGAGAAAACTTTTATTCCAGTTTGTTGTTTTTAAAAATATAAACTAGAAAACTCATAAAACTGGAAAACCCCTCCAATATTAGAAATTGCTGTTATATCTTTCAACTTAACATCTAAAGTTAAAAATTGTCTGATGTTTATCTAAACATCTAAAACATCTAAACTAATTAAAACTTTATCTATAATCTTAACTTAATTAAGAGTTTTTATAAAAATTATTTAAGTAATTCAGCTGCCTTTTGTTTGTTAAATATTAATCGCTCGAAAGTACATTATCGAGTAAATCCTTTTGTACAGGGTGGATAAGATTACAGTTTTAAACCCTTATAATAAGCTAGATCTAATCTAATAAGCGAGAGGATTTCCATCAAAAAATTAACTCATTTTACGCCTTTCGTTACAAACATGAACAAGTACAACAGAAGTATAGTCATTTAAAAGTAGAACAGGACAGAGTCACCCCATTTCGAAGAATAGGAACCACGTATTCCGTATAGTTAATCGACACGATGCCTTGAATTCAAACCACGTTTACACTTAAACAAGAAAGAAGTTTGAAGCCGAACTCGAAGTGCTCAATCGGGCATAGAGTACGAGTATTTCTAGAAATCGTCTGCAAAAGACCGATCTCTAGAGCGGAACAGACAAACATCAGAGGCTTTTAAATTCACGAGCAGAACAAAAGCCTTCAGAGTTAAACCAAAGGAGAACACCGGGTTTATTGTTTTTAAAAATTAGAGATGTTTTCTTTCAGCTATACCTAGTGTGATAAGTGCTACCAAATATCCTTTGTATACTGTAAAACTTGTAATATTGTAGCTAGTCTGTTAATTAAAGAAAAGAGGAGGAGCAGTTGGGTGATAAGTCCGGATTTTAAGTAGAGCATCCAAGTATCTATATCACTCAATCATGCGATAACCAATACCTGACCCCTTGTTTTGAACATCATTCTTCAAGAATCATGGCGACGTCTGCATCATTTCCCTGCGCGAACTTTTATTACAAATAGAACACTTTTTTTAAAATCGCACGAAATTGCCACAGTCTATAGTTTACAATTCTGAAGAAGAAACCAGCATTAACTCCCAAAAATTGTTTAGGAGACCAGATTTTCTGAGTAATCTTCTGTTAAATGTTCAGCATATGATATTATTCCGATTGCATTATACATTCAGTGATTGGGCGACTAGAGCGCGGAGAAAATTTTGCAATTATCGTGGTTTGCGAAACGTAAAATAAACACCAAGTATTCCCCTCATTCGAAAATGGGTTGTAAAATTTGAAGGGTCTGGTTCAACACTAAACAAACCAAAACCCAGACGCTGACCTTAGTCGAGATATTTTAAATCCAAAGTGTTACGTCACTGATCCAACGGCACTGTCGCAGTTGAGAGAAAACATCCGTTACGAAATGGCAGCAATTCCGGAGTCTTCATGCCAAGCCGTCATGAGAAATTTTGCTGCCCCTTTAAATGAGTGTGATTGTTTACATGTACAGATCACATTATTTTTAAATAGTATATTCCTGTACTGCGTATTTTAATAATTAATAAAAGTCTCACCAACAGGCGTCGATTTTTGTTTTATATTGATGCATTAAATATAAACTTCCTTTCAGGGTATAAGGTATGTGTAAAACTAAAACTAAGAGTGTACAATAACGCTCGCGCTCGTCGTCTAAAGCAAGCGTGCTTGAATCACCATCTCAACAGTTTAACAAGTACAATTTGTAACATTAGTTTTTTGATTACGAGTAATTTTTGTTAGATTGGTCATTATTAGTAATAAAGGATCGTATTATTTTAATTTGTCTAGGGTTTTACCCAATTTGGTTAATTGTGGCAATAGTTTATTTTCAAGTACAAAACAATTATCATCCAAATTGAATTAATCAAATTAAACACTTCTATCTTATATCCCTTAAGTACGCCTATGGTTCTAGCGCCGACGATTTTACCTGGTAGGATTTGTCCGAGTATGTGCGTGACTGTAAGTTCTAAAGGGAGTGTTTTGAATTCAGTCGGTTAGTTCGGACGCTCCAAAAATATGTGTAACTTTTGAAAGATAGTTTTATCATCCATTTTAAATATGAATGCTTTCGGAATCAAAATCTTCAATACTACATAAT
>JAHWXV010284035.1:0-11232 GCA_024586415.1 Phrixothrix hirtus | reverse complement strand
TGTATCGGCAATATTCTTTTTATGGGTTAATGGGAGGGTGCTGTGTCTCCCGATTAGGCCTATGAGTCTCTTGGTGGCCCGTGTGGCCATTGCCTTTCTTTTTGCGGTATGGTTGATGAACCGGAGATTACTGTCGATTGTTATACCCAGATATGTGACATTTTTTCATTTTGTGTAGGTGTGCAAATCCTCTTATCATGTTCTTCCTTCTCTTTCTGTAAAGATCTAGAATTTCCGTCTTTCTCGCGTTTATTTTAATCCCCCATCTATGGCAGAATTCTTCGATTTTTGCCAGACCCTTCTCGAGTCTTTTCTTGCACGACTCTCCTTGCTTTGCTTCCGCCAATACTGCCAGTCGTCGGCATATTGAAATAGCCTGGTGCCGATGACATCCGTGTACCTTGGGATGTCTGACACGTAAATGTTGAAGAGGGCCGGAGAAATCGGCAAACCTTGCGGAAGCCCTTGACTGGCTGTTCTGAGAGTGGAATGTGTCTTCCCAGAGGCTGCATCTTGACTCTCAGCACGATCGCTGTATAGGCTTTCACATCAGGCGCGATATACGCATTCCAGGAGCAACTGCGCCAGGTCTTCTAGCTCACGTGACATCTCCCACCACCGGTCGCAACAGTAAAGACCACTCTCCACCCCTTCACATCAGCCAGAGAAAAATCAACCTTGATACTCATTGGGCAAACCCTGCATTTAGAAATTCAGTCCCAAACATTGAAGTTGTTCCGTCGCTATAACTTCCATTATTCCAAGGGCTAAATTCCGAACGAACAAAAACATTGCATCTAAACCAATTAATAACGAACGCAATGGATGCCTTGAAAATGGAAATAACAATAAAATTAAAAGAGTGTGGCCACTTGTTGTCCTGAAAATTTCATCACGGCCTGTTGGCATACTTGAAATTGAGTTTGTCACCACCTGTTGTGATATTTACTGCAATTATTTCTACAGCTGTTGTATGTTGCTTACTGGCTGTCGTTCACGTGGATTTTTCCACAGTAGTCCCAAAGGTGCTCAATTCAATTAATATGTGAACTTATAGTTGAAAAGTCCTTTACTTTAATATCTGCGTTTGACAATACCAGCCATATGAGGTCGTACATGATCATGCTAAAAAAATGTAGCTCGCTCGCCTTTCTGCCAGAGATGGAGTTACATATGGACGCAAGATATCATTTTGATATCTTTTCGTCATCAAGGAAACATTTTCTAGCAACACCAAGTCCGAGGGGTTAACAGTTCAATATTTCCTCGAAAATTCCTAAGAATTCCTCGAGAATTACCAAAACTTCCCGAGAATTCCTAAGACTTCCTCGACAATTCCTCAAGAATCTACACAAGAAATCCTCGATCAAGTCTACACAATCGTTTAAACGAGTTGTTACAAAAACGCAACATTTTTGAACAGTTTTATCAAAATATCTTTGATCCTGTCTGCTCCAAACGATCGCACGTCCATTGCACCGTTTCAGGCAAAATCTGAATTCATCTGAAGATAGAACTTTGCTTCACTTAGTTACGTTCCAATCTAAGCATTGCCGGAAAACGTTTCTGCTCACTGCTCAATGACCTATTGCAGATTTCCTTGATCTCATGTCAATTTCATGGAAGCTGCTGCATAAGGTTTGATTGGATACCCTTACAGTTTATTAGATCATGGGCGGAATCAGTATGATTTCGTAAGGACTAAATCTGCGTAAGTCAATCTTTTCAAGGGGAAATTTTGTATTAACCAAGAAGGTGTTCCTTTCTTAGTAAAATACTGGTTTTCAGATATCAAATACGAACCCTCAAAATAGCGGAGTGATTAAAATGTGCGCTAATCTTTGTTGTGAATGGCCCCTTTCAAGCAATGTAACCCCTCTGGCTATTTTAACTTTGCTGAGATAATGTACTCCAGCAATTCTTCTACCAAAACATCAAGATTCATAATTGGTTCTATTATTTAGGGTAAATTATGTAGTATGCAGTCCAAATGTTGTTTGCTTCTTGTTCAGTTATTGAGTAACGCCTTTGACAAAGTTTTAGATTTATGACTCTTTGCAAAAGTTTTGTCTACACTAATTATTAATTCTTTTTATTTTCTCTTGCCCTATATGACATGTAGGTAAAATAAAAAGTTTTGTTTTCGTCCAAAACTTTTGATGTCAAAATTTTAGTGGAAATATATGTTTTCGGGTCCACTCAGTACGAAAATCATGTTGGTTTGTGTGTGTGTGTGTGTGTGTGTCTATGTGTATGTGTGTACGCTTATGTGTACGCGTGTTTGTGCGTGTGTGCGTGCTGTGTGTGTGCTTTTGTGTATATGTGGGTCTCTCTCTCTCCTCTCTCTCTCTCTCTCTCTCTCTCTCTCTCTGTGTGTGTGTGTGCGTGTGTGCGTGTGTGTGTGTGTGTGTGTGTATCTGCGAAGAAAATATCTCAAAAACGAAAAGTCGCATATAAACAAAATTTTATAATTGAGTTTGTATTTACCTGGACACGTAATTTCAAAAATTTCATTAAAATTGGAAAACCGGAAGTGCTACTTTATTCTTGTTATTTTTTGGTTTTTCGCGACTTTCTCAAAATCGGTTCCAACAATTTTTTTAAACTTACTGTATTTCTTAGAAATTTAATGTCTTTCGATATAGTTGAGACGGTTTCTCAGAAAATTTTCCGTAAAATGAGTAACCGGAAGTACTCTTACCATTATCTGTGAGTAAAATAACCGTAAAACTAAAAGTTCTAGATAAAAGAAAATTTATATTTGAGGTCTAAACTACCTTTCCATGCTAAATCAAGAATTTGATTACTATCGAATAACTGGAAGTACAACTTAATTTCTCTTATTTTTAGGTATTTTCCGAATTTTTCGTTTTTCTTGATTTTCTAGAAATTGGTTATAACGATTTTTTCAAACCTTATATAATTTCTTAACCTTTCATATAGTTTAAGCTATTTCTCACAACCTTTTTCCTAAATTGAGTAACCGGAAGTACCTTCACTATTAACTGTGAATAAAATAACTATGAAACTAAAAGTCCTAGCTAAATGAAAATTATATTTGAAGTCATAACTACCTTTGTATGCTAAATCAAGAAATTGGTTAAAATCGAACAACCAGAAGTTCCACTTTGATTCTGTCATTTTTAGATATTTTTCGATTATTCATTTTTCGCGATTTTCATGAAATCGCCTGTAACAAAATTTTTTAAAACTTAATATATTTCTTAGCTACTTAATTTTATTTTATACGAACTAAGCAGTGTCTCTAATAAACTTTCGAAAATGGAGTAACCGGAAGTACTTAAAATATTACTTTTGAACAACATATCTCTAAAACTAAGCAACACATAAAAATGAAATTTTATATTCAAGTTTTTATCTTCCGCACGTGAGCCATGATGAATTTAGTTAAAATTGAATGACCGGAAGTGCCACTTTATTATTGCGATTTTCAAGTTTTTTGCAATTTTCTCGAAAACATTTTTTAAAACTTGCTAGGGTTATTACTTCTTCAATGCCCTTTTACGTGAACTTAACGGTTTCTCTGAAAAAATGCGTTGAAGCAAGTTATCAGAGAAAAATTTTGAAGTTAAGCAGCCTTTCGCGTGTCAGTAACTTGGATGGGTGACCGTTACAATTATCGTTTCCAAAATATACGTGAATTATAATTTAATCATTTGCGGCCATGTGTTGTCTCACACTAGATTTTTTATTTTAGCAGCCTTTATCTCCAAAATTAGGTTTTCGTATGCAAATTATGAAAATACTAAAGTTATTTTTCAAAAAATTGTTGTAAACCGTTTTTGCTTTTTTCTCATTGTAAACACCAAGCTACTAAATTTATTTTTGACATAAATGGTAATATAACCTATAGCATGCCATAATTTTTTTATTTTTTCTCACTTTAAAACGTCTTCATTTTGAGCAGACTATTTTATAACAGTTTTATGATAAAAATAAAATACGAGAATGGCTTGGAAAATTCGCGAAATGGAGAAAGCAAAAAGTAATTGTTTCTGAAATAGCTTTATTTTAGTAATCTTCATTGAACTTAGTCGAGCGATGTGCTAATTAATTTTTCCCATCCTCAAGCTAATTTTTCATTTTTCTGCTGCTGCAATGCAATGGTTACTTCATTGGGCGAAAAACGTTTATCTGTGAGGAATATTGTGAGATTTGTATACATGTGGAAGTAGAATGGATTCAAATCTGGCACATCTTTCAATAGTTAATACTTTAATTCATTAAGTTTTTCCATTGACACGGCATTTTTGCGAGCAAGTGTGTCTTGTAGAAAAATATGTTTTCGTTTTTGTAAATCGGATCTTTTCTTACGAAATAATATAATGACAAATTGGGCGTATTCATATCTAATCTAATAAATTAAAAGGTCTTCGCCCAAATTTAAATTTGGACGAAGGCCTTTTTTCTTACGAAGTTTTTATTGAGTGGTCTAAAAGTTTTGCATACTATTCCCCGGTTATTATTTTACGCATCTCATTAAAATTCCCTTCAAACAATTTCCTCCCGAAGAAAGAGACTTTGTCTTCTTGGATGCAGAACAACCGGCTTCGCTCCACTACTTTGAGTGTTTTTAAGCTTTGTGTGTCTAGTGATGCATCCATGGCTCGTCCACAGTTATAAAATGACGCACAGAGTCAGCTTTATTCTCCTTGAAACAATTCAAAGACTCCCGAAAAACTTGCATTCGAATGTCTTTGTGATCAACTGTCAACAAGTACGCATCCAATCCTGCACAACAATTTTTCGTTTGGTATTCGTTCCGTATGGCTTCAGCAATTCCATGCAATTTTACGCGCCAGTCATTTAAACCACATACATTTTATGAAGGATTTCTGGTGTTGTTGCAGATTTTAGGAATTCACTTCGGGAATCATCTTCAATGCTTGTGCGAACACATTGAAACTCGCATATTCACTTACAAAACATTCTTTGTCAAGAAGCATATTCTTCTAATACATTTACCATTTCGGTATAAATTTTGACCGCCTTCAAACTTTTTTTAGAAATAGTTCAAGTATAGCACGATGTTTCAAATTTTTTATTTTTCAGCAATGCGCTTGAACATCGATTTCGAATGACTAGCAAACAAAGAATGAGCAGAGGGATCGAATTGTAACTTCACATGTGCCCATATGGTAAGTGAAACTCTATTACCGAATAGAATTTATAGCTTTGCTGTTCAGTAATAGATGGAACTCAGTACATTCGTAGACCCTGATGTCTTTAAAACTTAAAAAACTTCCTAATGAAATAAAATAATTTTATATACTCGTAAGTACAGAAATATGAGTCGGTGCTAAATTTACATCCTAAACAACGCCACTTATTAAAAATGATGTCATGCAGGTGTCGATCGCCTTTTCTCATACGCTGGTGTAGACGATTCTGAAAGCTATCACAAGTCGAACAAACACATTTTTGGGTTTCTTGAATTTTCTGTGCTGTTCGTCAGATTTTCGGTGCTGCGGCATAATGTCTTTTTAAGAGATTGCCAAAGAACGAAGTTCGGGGAAGACATATCAGAAGACCTCGGTAGCCAGTTCATATTCGCATTTCGCGCAGTACTGCCATGGTGCGACGAGCACCATTTTGTTGAAACCGCATTTTCTCTTTAAGTTGTATTTGATGTAATTCAGTAGTAAGAAATGTTGTAACGATATTAGGATATCTGTCCGAATTTTTCGTTAGGAGTTGATTGCCATCAAAAAAATTAGGACAATTAATGTCCATAACTCATAGAGCACGCCAAAAAATGTCTTTAGCATTTCATATCCGTTATCCAGCAAATGTTAAATGAAGAAAATTAGGTTAATCATAAACAAAGAAAAAGCAGCACAAAAACAAGGCATCGACGAAAATTACAATAAGATTTCACCGGGATAAAGTTGATGATATAATTAGGCTTGTAGATGATGACAGGTCAGGTGGACTGACTTTATACCGCATGCCTTTGTGAGGGTTGATAATTGACACTAAAATGAACAAGAAAAAAGGTTTTTTAACCGCCTCTCGCTTTCTCTTCATAATGAAGATCGTATTTTCATTTATGAAAAACTTTCGCGCTTTTCCGTGATATTGTTCTGCTCGCCAATTTAGCAGAAATTTAAGGTCTTGTCATAAAAGGCATGCATTCCGCAGCAGCCTAGGGATCAAAGGGATTTTTGAAAAAAAAAGTATCAATTTCCGTGTTCCGAAATTGCATGCTAATCAAAAGAATGAAAGTTTTAATAAAAATGCACCGCTCCTTTGAGCGAAGCAGGAAAATTCTGGGAAAATCTTGTAAAAATTTAGGACACATTTTCCGCGAGCTGCGTGCATGCAATTTGTATTAAGGGATGATTATTTCATCATACAATTATATTGAAGTAGTTCGAGATCGCGGAAAATGTGTCCTAAATTTTCCTCCTTCGCTCCAATGATCGGTGCATGCCGATTTTCCCAGACTGTTACTTTTATTAAAACTTTCATTCTTTTCGTTGGCATGCAATTTCGGAACACGGAAATTGATAAATTTTTTTTATTTTCAAAAATCCCTTTGAGCCCCTTGAGTTGCTGCGTGATGCATGCCATTTGATACAAGACCTTAACTTTGTTTAATCTACCTTCTGTTAAAAAGGCATGCAGTACAATATCACGGAAAAACACAAGTTTTTCACAAATGAAAATGAAGGGAAAGCGAGCAGCGGTTAAAAAACCTTTTTTCTTGTTCATTTTAGTGTTATCAACCCCCAAAAAGGTATACGGTATAAAATCAGTTCACCTGACCTATCATCATCTTCCAGTCTAAACGCACCAGTTCAAAAATGGAAAAACAGTCAACTATTTTTGGGAAAAATTTACAATTTGGTATAAAGTCATTTTTATAAATATTCTATTTATCAAAAATACACCGGTCGAAATTGTTCAGGGGTGAGTTGTTTACTGAGTTACCGTTTATCAATTATTTAGATGTTTAATATGATTATAAATATGCACCTAAAAAAATTTTATCTTAATTCAAAGAATGTAGATCAACGACAGGATAAAGTTTTGTTAAAAGACATAACAATTGTTACGCTCTGTTGTTTCTTCCGGTAATGGTTAAGATATATTAACAACGCAATTATAAATGTACGGTTGGATTAATACATATTCAAACAAAAATAATTATTATAACGTGTTTATTAAAGCTTAATCGTTTGGTGTTTGTTCAAAAAATTACGTATAAGTAATTGTATTGCAGCTATATTAAGTAACAAAATGAGCAATGATTTAAATTTTAATTTTTATACACAAATAAAATTAAAACTTGCTGCTTTAAATAAAAATGATGTCTACATCACTGATAATTAATTATGTAATTTAGAGATTTGGAAGAGCGTGACCTTCAATTTTCGTGTTGTGATTTCATATGTAATGTACCGAAATTATAAAAGTTACTTGCCAAACGTTCGAGACACACCCCAACATCGGGACTGATCCTTCTACAGGAACGACCGACCCAACGCTCACGGGGGTGGCACGGCGACCTATGTCAAATCGCGCATAGACCACCATGTTTCACCTCTCCCACAACTCCACACCATCGAGGCGACTGCAGTATCTATAAATACTGAAAGCAACGGTTGGATCCGTCTGGTGACTGTTTATCATCCGCCAAGGGAAATAATCGACCCTAAGGACCTGGACAGACCGTTTCCGACTATCCTAGCTGACGATCTCAACGCTAAGCATCCATCATGGAACAGCCGGCAAACCAACCGAAATGAAAGAATAATCCGACTTTTCTGAAACTAGTCAAAGTTTCATCGTTGATGGACCACTCGGCCCTACCTACATATCAACTCTAGGCTCCCGAGACGTCCCGGACATCGCTCTTCTAAAAGATGTCCCTTTGCAACACGAACTTACTACCATCCAGGACTTTGGTCCTGACTATAATCCCGTCTTACTTTTCCTAGGCGAGGAGGCCAATCCTCTCGAAATGGTGCGACGCGTCTCATGGACCGCCTTCTCTTCTCACCTACAACAAAATCTCGGTCGTATCGAGCAGATACGTACCGAGAACAAGCTGGAGGAATCGCTCGTCGGACTCACTTCTAGCATCCAGGATTCTATCCTGTCTGCGACGAACGTGAGGAGAAAGCCGAGTGAGCGAATTCTCCCAGAGTATCTGAGAAAACTCATCAGAGAGAAGAACCGCGCCAGACGCCATTGGTAGCGCTACTTTGACCCTGCGGATCGATTGCTCAAGAATCGTCTCGCAGCGCAAGTGAAGTGGAGCTTACAGGAGCACTACAACAGTACCTTGAGGGAGAAGCCCGAGTCGCTGGACACGGAGGACAATTCCTTATGGAGAATGACCAAAGTCCTAAGCAATCGTAGAACGTCCGTACCGCCGATTCACAGCGAGCGCGGTCCAGTCTACGATCCCGCGGACAAGGCAAATGCATTCGCAGACAGCCTAGAGCTGCAATGTTCTCTGAATTTCCTTCATGCCGATCTTGACTTCGTCGAGCGTATCGAAAGATCAGTTAGACGCTGTATCGCCGCCGGAAACGACGACGAGGACGACGTAAACCCTTCCTACATCCTTCCAGCTTCCTCGGACGAAATACGCGACTGAATAAAGCTATGCAAGCCGCGGAAGGCGCCCAATCCCGATAACAATCCAAACTCCGCGCTTAGGACCCTCCCACCCAAGCGAAAAGCCGCAGTGGTAAACATCGTGAACGCGATGTTGAGAGTTCGACGATTTTCTTCACCCTGAAAATCCGCTGACGTCATTGAGCTTCCCAATCCTGGAAAGGACAGAACCTATCTGCAGGATTACTAGCCTGTCGGCATTCTCTCTTGTCTGGGAAAACTGACAGAGCGAATAACTCTGAACCGTCTGAAAGGTGCTGCCGAAAACGCAAAGATCATCTCCGACGAACAATTCGGCGGCTTTAGATCGGGCCGTTCATCACGTGGCCTGGTTGGCTGAAGAAATCACCGAAGGTTTCTCATTCGAAGACATGACTGTAGTAGTTTTTCTGGACGTCGCCAAGGCGTTGGACAAGGTTTGGCAACAGGTATTGCTGTACAAGATGCTGGAAGCAAACTTTCCTCAGAAGCTCGTTCAACTGATTGCGTCCTATCTTAGATATAGGTCGTTTAGAATCAAGCTGTAGGAGTGTCGCTCGCGACCGAGGAACGTAGAGGTGTGGGTTCTCGCCGTTGCTTTACACCAACTTCTGCAGTGACCTGCCCAGACAGACAAACACGACGCTCGCGCTTTACGCCGACGACACCGCCGTCTTATCTCGATCCCGAGATCCAAACCTAGCCCTCCTCAACCTACAAGCAGCGGTTCTTGGGTTGGAAACTTGGTTCCGAATGTGGAGAATGATGTCAATGCGGAAAAGAGCCCTGCGGTGTTCTTTACGCGTAGGCGTACACGCCCTCTACAAGAAATCGAAATTTTTGACATTCCGATTCCTTGGGAAGACGAGGTTCGATACCTGGGTGTCTTATTCGACTCCCGGCTGACGTGGAGACACCACATCGACTATTGCACTTCTCGTGTAAAGGCCGGTGTAGCAGCATTATATGGTCTGTTGAACCGCCGAAGTAGGCTTTCCTTGGAAAACAAGGTTAGACTCTATAAGGCGATCATCCGTCCGACAATTGTCTATGCGGCAACAGTCTGGGGATATGCCGCTAGGTCAAATATGAGGAAGCTGCAACTCATCCAAAACAAGTGCTTGCGCATGGCTACAGACACTCCGTGGTTTATGCAAAATTCGCAAATCCACGAAGATCTGAGCATTCCCACAATCCAACAGTTTATCTATGACCAGGCCACTAATTGGTACTCTTTGTTTGAGGAGATCCTCAACCCCCTCATCTCCGGGTTAGGAGCCTACGACGAAGATGCAGGAAACCGCCCAGGGCGGCCCAAGGCGATTTTAAACCTCCGTGAGTAGGAGGTGTCACAGGAAAGTGCGACTTCGCTCACTTGAAAAAGTGGGCGGAGTTATACGATAACTGTGGTTGCAAATACTTAAACACCAGGTCGTGAATCGCAGTCGAGCACGGACAGTTGTCAGGAGCAGACGTACATTTTACTGTCTCTTCTGTCGGCGATACGTGTACTTGGCGATAATAGTGAGTGTATTGTGTGAGTGCTTCAGCGCTTCCAAGGAATCCTGAGGTGTAGTGGCAGGTAGCTGGTAAGCCTTCGCTTGCTGCAAAGCGAATTAGGGTCTACCACTCTTGTGAATACCCAGCACTCGCTCCGGAGGCGAGTGCGTGAAGAGAGCTGCCAGCAGTAGTGTTATGTAGTGCGACTGTGCTTTTTAGCACAAATTAGTGCTTTTCAGCACTAAAATAATCCAAAAGGAATTTTTATTTCAGAAACCAGTGTTTTAGAGCACTCAGAAGAGCTTCCAGGAAGAAAGTCAAGATGTCGCTAGAAGAACAAGTGTACAGCCTCACCAAGCAAGTCATGAAGCTTTCAAGCATGGTATCGACCCTACAAGCAGAGAAGGAACAAGTGCAACGACAACTAGAAGTCAGCAACGAAGAAGTAAATAAGATGAAGAAGACCTGCGCAGAAATAGAAGCTAGAAATAGCCAAGAAGAAACCAACCAGGCTATCCGTCCCTCTCTCCATGAGTTGGTGACGGCAGCGCCGTCATCTTCGACGATCTCCTCCCAGGAGGAGACCGTGACCGTTGTTGAGATAGTCTCCGACTTAAACGCTCGGGGATTTCCGGTAATTGGAGTTCACCGTATGCGCAGCGGGCCGACGAGACGTGAAATACCCTTGGTATTGGTGATCTTGACCAAAACAGCCGAAGCGAAAAAGATCTTCGATCTCAAGGACATTCCTACGCCAAGGTCGCCTCCAACAGCAGGAATTCAGACATTAACATCAACTTTCCCAATCTCCCATGCCGTAACATCATGTTCACTAGCCAGGCGGTTGTGACTGGTCCCGCAAGCTCGGTGGAAACGTCCAGTTCGGCTCCTAGCCAGCGAGAGGCGGTGACAACGAACTTGTTTGGCCTTTTGCAAGTTCTGGCAAAAGTAGACATTCAGAAGCTCACCCAGGTCGCCCGTAAGGCCGCAAATTCCTTCCAAACCGCCTCTGGCGAATTCGGAGTCATTGGCGCCCTTATGGAGGTCCTTCCTGACCTCGCCGAACTTTTCAAATCCCAACCGTAAATGGCCAACCCACCATTT
>JAHWXV010283992.1:0-12675 GCA_024586415.1 Phrixothrix hirtus | reverse complement strand
GGAATTATAAGAACCCTCAAATTTAGCACATTTTAATGTCTTAATAATGTTTTGCCCGTTATATATCTTTCACGTTGTCTCGTCCTACAAACACTAGCTCATATGAGATCACATTATCAGCCTATATCTCCTGCAATAGTTTAATTTTGCGAGAAATTTGAAATTAACAAGTTTTAATATTAGCCATACTTTCAGAAACACGATTGCTTACAAACTGACTACAAGTGATAGCGAAACTTGGATGATCTGCAGGGCTTTCGAAGTTTCCAAGTTTAATCACCTTGCTTTCGAGGTTTGTCTAGAAAATTCGTATAGTGCGCGTCTTTTCGTTTGCAGAATGAGAGTGGGGCACTACAGAGAGCCCTCCCCTCTCGTCACAACCTAACTGAGTCACAATAGACGCCTGACCGGCTAGAGCTTTCAGATAATTTTGCTGCTCTTTATTTCTACACCCACGTAGCCAGGTTTGTCACAAAACTTGGTAAGAATTGACCCCCAATCTCTCAAAATTTGTAGACAGCTTATGGACACGATTATTTTAAACAACCAATAGTGTTTAAGAGGGTGAAACAATTTCGTAACGGTCGAGAGTGCGTGAAAGACGATGAAAGGTCCATATGACCTTCCACTTCAAAAACTTTCAAGAACATCGCTCGTGTGGAAAATTCCCTGCTTAAAGACAGGTGAAAGATTGTCAGAATATTAGCGGAATAGTTGAATTTGAATAAAAACACAATGCACACGATTCTGAGAAAAAATTTGAGAATGAAGAAATTGTGCGCGAAAATCATTCCGAAGCGTTTGTAGGCTGATCAGAAAACTCGAAGAATTGAATGCTGTCAGGACTGGATTCATGCAGAAGAAGGAACAGATTTTCTAGACAACCGAAGACGAGTCGTGATTTTACGAGTTCAACCCTGAATTGAAATCACAAAGCATGGAGTAAAAAACTTGGCGAGCCAAGAACAAGAAAATCGAATAAAGCAAGATCCAACGTGAAGACTATAGAGATTAGTTTCTTTCATACTAGGGGCATTGTGCATCATGAGTTTGTTTCCCTTGGCAAAACAGTGAATGGACAACTCTTCGCAAAAGTTCTAAAGAGGTTGAAAGCGCGAATTGTTCGTGTGCGCCCGTATTTGGCAAGGAACATCTCGTGGATTTTATGCCAGCGCACACATCACTAGTTGACCGTGAGTTTTTGGCCTAATTTTAATAACATTGATAGAGCACCCACCATATTCGCCCGGCTTAGCTCCATGCGATTTTTTTTGTTCTCTACATGCAAGATGCTGATCCGAGGAAGGAATTTGTGTGCGGTAGAAGCGATTAAAAAGGAAACAACGAGGTTATTCAAGAGAATTACCGAAGATAAACTGAAGAAGTGTTTCCACCAGTGGAAAAAACGTTGGAAGAAGTGGATATTACTAGGGGGGAGTGCTTTGAATGGTAACTCTTGAATTATCTAATTAATAGTATAATAAAATTTTTATTCAACTTCTACGCGAATTTTCTAGACAAACCTCGTATATGTACACTGCCTATAGAAAGTTCGTTGTCGTTGATTTATTGTTTCCTACATAGGATCACTACTATATCTTTATAAAATTGAATAATTACGAATATTAAAGTATGCCCAGCGCGTATAAACCATTATTGATCTATACTTTATTTCACATATGTGCCGTTCAATAAGGTTCTGAATAGGACGTGTTAAAAGCTAGGTATAATAATGCAAATTCCTTTTAATTATGATTTATGGGTAGATTGACTGTTATATGAGAGAATTCTTTACATATACCACAATGCTCGAAAGGGTTGGAAATTTATTTTATTGACTGCTTTTATATAATGTGCTACTGATTTTCATAATCGCTTTTCCATGAATAAAATGAAATCTAATGTTAATGTATTAAGTAATTATATTTACTTTAGCCTTTTCCATTAACGAATTGCTTTAACATGAATATCTATAAGTCTGTCAATACAGTAATATTGGATAATATAGAAATTCGAATGTTTACAGTTCAACTCCATCTAAGAACAGGTTTCGTTCACCATTAGTCCTTAGACTGTTTATTGGAAATTGCATGGTAATTTATCTATAAAGTTCCCTTCACATATGAAATATACCACTGACGACAAAGCTTTTGAAATGTGAAGTTTACCAAATTTTTACTGAATTGTAGACGTGATCGATGTTATCTTGGCTATAATATACGGTATTCTTTATTTACAACAAGATTGCCTTTTCTATTAATTTAAATTAACTTATTAGTCTACATACTATGGCAATTTAGTTTTCATAAACTATATAATGAGTTCAGTTTCTAACTACTTCGGTAGAATCCGTTCCAGAAAATAGACTCACTATGCCACATTTCACACTAAGAAGGCACCTAGCATTTAAGACATTGTTCAAAGATGTTCGCAGTAGCTAGTATTGGAATTGCGGATATTTATACACAGTTACCTCCCAAGCTCAAAACTTATGGTTTACGGCCTCATAAATTTATTACTCGACAAGATTTTTGGAAAGGTTAGTATGAATATATCAAAACTGTTTACAATTTACACGATTTCTTAAGTACTGTGCTGTCGTCTGTCGTCTTTCGTGCCTGTCTACCGCCTATATATTTTTCGCCGAGCTATCGTCTGATGGTCGTCCATCCGTCGTTTGTCTGTTGTCTGTAGGGTATCTGTTTGTCGTTTATCTAGGCTAAATTTTTCGTCAACGATAACTTAAAGGCGATACAAGCAATTTTGAAATCACAAACTAGGGAAACTTCTCATTAGTTGAATAGCTTTAAGCGATGATCGGTAAAAGACATTGAATGGGACTGAACAAGTAATGTTGTTGATTGGACTACGTGGAACTATTTCCAATAATTGAAAAGAAAAGGTGGATTAGTTTTTTCCACAATAACTCGAAAACTACTCACCAATTTGAAGAGTACCTACCAGACTAGGTCCACCTGGGTAGAGAGGATTTGGGAGATGATTGGCAGAAGAGGTGGAACGATAAATTTTCAAGATATTATATATTTTTAATTATACTTTATAAAAGAATCTAAAATGGTGGATCAGTTAGGAAACAAGCCATATGTACAATAGAAACCTACCCACTTTCTTTGCAAAATCGTGTTTATATACACGCGAACTGGGTTATAGCGATGTACCCTATATCCTAATGTTATTATTAGATCATTTTTCCTTTCATTTTTGTTCTTACTTTTATCTGTAACCAATAGAACATATTTTGTATTAAGTAATTAGATATAACATATTTTACTCAAAATCTACAAATAACGAATTTAAATTTATACTCTACCACAACTTGTAGCGTATTGAAATTAATATTTCCTTATCCGTGTGATGCTAACTAAATAAAGTTAAATGCACCTAATAAGATTTTCTCAAAAAATAATTAATTATATCTTAAATATCAATAAAAAACGAAAATTGTGAGATCAATATTTATGAGACAGAGCTACTTGCCTTTTTATACAATAGAGTAAATAATAAGTACAAAATAACAGCAATAAAATATAAATTTAAAATAGAGTGAGATTCGAGAATATAAAAATTTTAATTTATTAAAGTATACTGCAACAATAATTAATTTGAATTTATTCTGACGACCGTGAAAGGCTGTGAAAGGTTGATCAATCCATAGATGGCACTGTTAACATTGTGTTACATCCTGTTGTCTGGATTAAAAATAGTAAATCATGATGAAATATTAAAGTTTGCTAGTAGGAGTAGCTTTTTTACTCTCACAAGTTAAAGATTTAACAAGTTATTTATTTATTAATAAGGGCGCTGATTTAATTATCTAGCCATACAATAAAAACAAAGAACACTAACTGAAACAATTTTTGCATACGAAATTTTAGAAAAATATTTTATGGCAGATTAAAAAATTAAAGATTAAATTAGAAGTCATACTTGAAAAATAGTGGTAGGAAACAGTGTTTAATGCTATTGCTATTGCTTAGAATTACGACTGAAGTAGCCATCTTATGAGTTAACATTTATCCTATAGTAGTTGCTATTTAGTAATATCAAACAGTAATAGTAATAATTAGCTGTGTAGCTTGTGGATGTTCGCAAATTCCAAAAAACAAGAACAATAGGAATTACATATCATCAGTAAGTATTAATATTGTTTACTTAATTTGAAAATTGAATTTAAATGTCAACAAAAAATATAGGCTTAGATAATACTGTATTATAATCAGTGGTGAATGTGTATCACTTCGGTTTGTAAATCGATAAATAGTATCAATAAATATAATTAAGTTACATTAGGAGAGAGTTATTGATAATGTATACAAGTTTCATACTTTAATACAAACATTTTTTACACATATCAAAAGTTCACGGATACGCCCCTGGTAACCGGAAATATTCATCTCTATATGTGGAACCCATCGCCGTCCACTATCCAACACCTACTATTTATTCAAAGGAATTTATTAATAACCTAAATTTTACTCCAAATTTTGAAAAAAAACCCGGTCCAATTTTGAAATCTAAACATTTGATGCATCGAAAAGCTTGGCGCTAATTAACATAATAAGCAATATCAACATTTTTAGATTGTTAACGGTAAAATAAATTTGGCATTAACCAGACGAAAACTGGTAACTATTTTATATCGCAGTAATTAAATACTTACATTGTAGGTATGCGGCATCTGCTGATAACTATTAGGAAGCTTTTCAATCATCGCTAAAGCAAGTTGCTGTATACTATCGATGCAAAGTAGGCGACACGTGGCGGAAGAATCGTGAATTACAGCATCTAGGTTAATGCAATCTGTTTACATACTGAAGGATATTAATTATGTTAATAATTTGCTTTGCGATTGTTATATAAACAATTACAAGTAAATGTAAGCAATTTTGTTGCGTTCCACAGTGCTCTAATTATTGGAGTTCAAAAACAAGAATGTGCTTGATAAAAAAAATGAAGCTATAAGAAAAATGTTTAGCAGTTGTAACGCTTTAATACATATAAATTTCACATTTCCAAAGGAATATTATTGTTATAACGCTTACAAATTTTGTGTTTTGTCAAATCAGGTAAAACAAGTTCGCCGAAGAACAAATTTTGTATAGGTGCTGTATTGGATCAGTCTCCATAAATAAAAAATTAGTGTGACGACATAAAATTTGAATTATCCTTTAACCTTGACAGCCCTGCTAAAGTAATAGACAGTATTGAATGAGTTTATACATTTCCTCTTTTTAACTATGTGGTTGATACAATTTTTCCAATTGTAACCCGTAACATTTTTAATGACTTGTAATGAATGTTCTTTAATTTGAGTTAATTTTAGAATTTTATTTCCTGATGCGACTTCGTTTATTATTTGTGCTCATGTTAATTCGTTTGGATTTAATTCACAATGATAAGGTGATAATTTCTATAGAACTTTACTTTGTATTCTAGCCATTTCATCTATAACATATAATTTAATATTTTTTTATATCAACCAACCCTGCATATGTTTTTTCTTCAACGATGATAGAGAATTTGTCCCTAATTTAGGGCTACGATAAGGAAGATTATCTATTACAATAACAGCATTCTCTAGTGTCTTTGTAACCCATTTCTCAAAAACGGTAGCATTCAATTCATGATAATTTGTTGCATTTTTACCTTCAATGGTTAATGCGACCTCCTCGACAAAAAGAAATTCACTTCATATATGGAGAATTATTGATCGTCTCCCCTTTCATGGAGGATTTTACAAACAAGTAGATAATTCTTAAACAAATTCCTGTCTTTTAATTTCATTGTCGTCACCAACCGAAACTTTTTGTTTAATGTGGCTCTCACTTAATCAAGTTTCATGAAAATAATAGATAAGCTGACTTTCAGTTATATATCGCTTCATAATGGTGAAATACATTCGTCTCCATCTAATTATATCAGTGTGGTACGTCAACATACTTTTTTAGGTTCGTTTGAAGTCTCTACAAATAATATAAATGTAGGTTACAATGTGAAATTTACCTGATTCGTTACTTTATATCTTACTTTTATCCTTTTAAAATGCTTGAAATATTAATATTTAAATTAGCTAAATAAAACAGCATATAATTAATTTGTTTCAGTGGTACATATAAAGCTGAACGATTCATCTATGGTAAATCTGAATTACGTATTTCCTTTAAAATCTTGTTTAATGTAGATAACTAATTTTTATAGAAAAAGCTATGACCTATTCGCTTTAAGCGATTCTTGAAATTTAATCATAAACATCGATCATCGAGTGTCACCTGGAACTTTGTTTGGGTGCAGTCACATTGCCCATTTATCTATACTCTTTTAGAACACGATATACGGTTGACTTTGCTACGCCTAAAATTTATAATACATATAAACAATGTAAAGTATACATTGGAACTAACTAAAAGTTTTATCTTATTATAGACAGTGTGGATTTAATTTTCAACTCGAGTACGTCAATTTGTATCTTTTTAAATATATTCACAATGCTGTGCTTCTCAGCAATTGATAATTGATAAATGCTCTAATCCTAATTGACGTTTCACGTACATTTTCCGTGTGAATTTTTGGCGATGTAGACAAAAATTCGCTTATTTTTAAAGTTTACGACCTATGGTATGTTACGCCACTGATATCGAATTAATTTAAATTGGGTGTATTTCGTATTAGCATTTGGGTAATAATGATTCCGCATTTTGGGATATTAAAATTACGCTTCATTGTTTATTTAATTAAGAGGTATTCTGTTCGTAAACATAGATTTTTAATTCAATACTCTTTGTTGGTCTTCTAAATAACTAAAGGCTGGTATGAGAAACATATCAGTTACCTGGAATAACTTCCGCATTAACACTTATGGGTTGAAAACGAGTTTGACTGCATTAAAGAATTTTAACATTCGATTTATCCTTATGCAAGAGTTCGCACTATTTTAATCTCAAATTTGCGCGTCCCTGGTTCTAAAACCCGTCAAATGATGTCGGAATAAGTTCGATTACCGACCGCATTTTTTCTGATTGCTAATGTTAATTTTGTTTTTGGGGAAATATAGTTTTACTAATACGCAGTTCTGATCTTCTACGTCTGATGTGGCGTTTTGAACCTAACCCGTCGATACTGGAATCATACTGATGAGCATGTATCTCCAGCTGCCTTTAACTAAACGTGTAGGACAACCACGTGCAGCAGTCGTGAAATTTATGATTTATAATTGTTATTTTTATCTAGTGGCATCTGTCGCCCGTTATTATATTATTTTTTAAGTTTAACTTCAGACAATGTTCATTATATTTACGTGGGAGTAATGTAACACATTTACGTAATTTGGTCAGTATAATCTGAGTTATCCTGTGTACCATTTTTCTGTTTGCTTCATGTAATAGATTATTCAATAGCATGAAACTTAGTCGAAGTTCAATTTCAATACTTTTTCTCTCTTTGCTTTTAACATATTTAATGTACGAATTTAGATGAGACTTAAAAGAACCGATCTTACGCCGTATATTGATTTGAACAGTCGAATCGTGATCGATGTTATTTAAGATTTCCTATGACTTTCTTAAAAAGGTATAAATTTGTTTTTGAGTACTGTGCCCAATCTTTACTTGTAAAGTACCAAGGCCGCTAATTTAACTTTCTCTTAATAATACTATTTACTCGCGCTAAGAGATGTGAATAGTATTTCTTGTGTAACCAATATTCACACTTTACTGTATTACCGGTTACACGTACGATACCACTTCTGTTGTGAAATAATTAAAATTTATGATTGTTAACAGTAAAACTTAGATATTGGGCATCACAGGTCACCGATTCTTAACGTTAATTGAGTTATTTAGAGTTTTTTACGATTTAGCAATTCGCATTATTACGTTTTCAGCGTCGTTTTGATTATAAAATTAGAAAGAATTTCTAATGGTAATTTTTGGGATCAGTTCGAAAACATTTACTTTAAATACTATTCTTTTATTAATAGTTAGATTCGGTAAAATTCTAGTAAGTATGGCGAAATGGCTATATAACAGGTCTAGTCCAACAGCGCCAAGAGAAGTTCTGCATCCCCAACCCTAAGCCACAAAAATAAACAAACAAACAAACAGGTTCAGGTTTTAGTTTCCTAGTAATCATATAAATTTGGGCGCCTGGAAATAAAATAAAATATCGGGTGTTGTGAATAGAAAAGAATACTTGCTAGGAGATTCACATACCTCCACACATGAAAACAATAAATAATTGATCCATTTAAGCACCAATAGCATATACTGACCAATTTCTAGCAATTCATCTGGCTAATTTTTTGTTGCTATACAACCTGAGGTTCGTTTAATGTGAGTTAAATGTGACATCTTAAAATTGACAAGACAGTCCAAATGATAAAGATCTCCAGCTTCCAGCTGAATTTAGATACAATGGTTAAATATATCTTTATCGCAAGTTATAGCAACAAATATTAATGCACAAATAACGCTTGATAAGAAAACGTATAATGATACAGTTTACAAAATTTTACTGCTACTATGTTGTAACAGTCTCTTTTTGAGATCGATTAATTTTTGCAAATTGCGTCTGCTTTCGCGTTTTTAATTTTCCGATGCGCTTTAGGTTGCCTAACTCCGTCTCTTGTAATTTGTATTCCCGCACGCCGTTATCTGTTCCCATCGCGTACTGTCCCGTATTGTGTGTTAGTTCGCTATGGGAGACGCACACTGTTATTTTTCGCTTCATCTAGTTTCGACGATCTCGTTGACTTATTCTTCTTCTTTGGATAAAATACTTATATTTTTGTTAGGGTGAGTAGGCATCCCTTGGTTTTGTGCAAGGTTGGTTAATTGATTATTTCTAGTGTTTAAGTACGGGATTTAAAATGCCCGTTAAGTTTGGGAATTCGCCGACATGCTTATAACGTCGATTGCTTCTGGATGAGCCCGAGGTTACACTTTGGAGCGTTTTTTTCGCCTTGGTCGATCTGCTGCTTCTCCATACCAGAGCCGCCCTTTTTTCTACCTTTCTATGGCCCTAGTACGGCGACCAGCGGTTTCGCGAAGAAACGCCCGTTCCGCAGCCTCGAGGCGATGATTTCGATTCATTAAGGATAAAATTAACTGGCATCCGCTGAAGACGTCGAAATCTCGTTACGTTTTGGGACCTGCGAATTGCTGCTTTGCGTTCCGATATTTATTTTCTACAGTTTATTATTTTATGCTACAGTAAAATTAGTTTCATTTAATCATTATAATTATTTGACTTTGTCTATAAATATTCTACTAATAATTTTAAAATACATAATAATTGCTTTGTAATAGGATAATTCGTTCCTAAATGCAATCAATTGTTATTTGCACTCGACGCTAAATTCATAGAGCGAGCGTGACATCTAGTTTCTCAGTCCCTTCGACATTAACTTCCTATATTTCTTATGTATAATTTATGTAAAGGCGTTCTTGGATAGACTAAATTTAATTAGGTTCGTACGAATTTTAAACATTTATTTATGTTCTATTTAAAATCGAAGCCTCTCATCGCTGCAGTGATGTCGACGATCGGTTTAATTAATTCAATTATTAATACCTTTTCTAGAATTTTTGATCTTAATAGATGCTTTATATCTAATTTAAATTAGGGTAATCAAGTTCAAAAACACCTTAAATTTATCCTTTCCAAATCTTATGTTATTTTCAATTCCACATTTTAAGTTTTGCTGCGTGCTGTCGGACATCTGTGCGATAACGTCGCCTGATATTGTAACTTATAGTACACATGTGTTAACTTAGCTTGAGGTTCTCAAAATTTTCTATTATTTGTATACGTTACTAGTTATTTTGCTTATGCAGGCAGTTCTCAAAATGTCACTAAATTTTTACCATTACGCCTATTTGAAAGATTTTTACGAACTGTGCACTGCCAGATACTAATTGTTGCTCTTTGTTGCACTTTTAACTCCAACTTTTATCGCCGAATCAATCAAGACGTTTTCACTCTTGTGCTTCCAGATTTTCACTAGCATTTTTCAAATTACACGTGTGTTGCGCACCTTTTCCTTTCTTTCTATAGGTATTTCAGGTTCCTTCCTGCGCGAGCTTGTACTAGCTTCGGGACCGCTCACGCTCGTCAGCACCCTCGGTACGTAGAGCGAAGCTTGCGCATGCCAACCTTGATGGATTTCTCGATGGTTACTTCGATCATCTTCTTTTTTTAGGTAACTACAACCCACTCCCTAGGCTCCACGGCACTAGGGACAGCCGGGCATGTTTGTTTTATTTTGATGCGAAGCCTGATACTTCTGGTGAAGGCTGTACGCGCTTGTTTATCCATCTCTGATATGGTAATGTAATGGCACTTGATGATTTAAATGTAAAGCTGATTAGTCTCAATTTGAGATTAATGAACTTTATAAACAGAAAATTCCCATAAAATAAATACAAACTTGGAATTTAAAGATGAAATTATGCGGCCGAAATAGTAAAGTACTTAACTCAGGTGTCTAACATCGCTTTTGTTTTCTTACTAATCCCCAGCAATTGATACCCTTGGAACTTAGGAAGATCGTAGAAACTTGGTAAATATTGAATCAACTCTAAAGTAGTTCCAATGTGTTAGAAATTGAGTTACTAGTAAAAAGTTATCAGCCTAAATGATCCATAAAAGAACGGCTGTCTATAAATTTTCCAATGGCTTCAGCGGTTTCTTGTTTCTAATCAAAGTAGTAAAACATCTATTTTGACACCCTTACTAGATAACACACGGCGGAAAATTTAAAAACACAATTTGTTTACTACGCCAATAAAACCTGACATAACCCTAGGCAAAAAAATATTTCTACAAAATCAATCAAAATACCAAACAAAACAGGCAACCAAATTCGTAAAACCAGGTTCATGCAGTCGTCAACAAAAAAACCAGCACACCTTACCGGGAGGCGGCAGAGGGTGTGGCAACTTACGACCCTCCATATCTAAACAGGGCAGCGACACTGTTGCCTGTTCTATGATAGGAGGGATATTTAAGTGTGCACCATGCACGAACAGGGACGGTGCGAGATGGGGAGTGAAGATCCCTAAAGGTGCTCCATCCCGACCGGGGTTTCTAACCAGGTTCGAGTAGGGGGGAGAGGTTGCACAAATTTAATGAGCGTCAATTTTATGAGGGATCACAGGCTTCTACCCCGACCACCAACCCGGCAGGGCGGAGGTGTGTAAGTCCACTTAACTAGAGAAACCAATCATTTCGCCCCTAAATGAAACAACTGAGCGCACGGTCACATGTCCAGCGCTCCACAACGATCGCCCAATCGCTGCAGTATCCCGCAAGCTCTCGGACATACCTAAAGGAGAACATGCGCAGCGACTTGTGATAGGTGAAGCCCACCGAAAGGATAGAGAAGAATCAAAGACCTGAAGTTGAAAATGACCTTCAGTTGGTCTCCTAAGGATAACCTTCATCCACAGAACTTACCAGGTGCCAAAGACCAATCCTGGCAAGCGATTAGTACCGATTCACGTGAATCTGTACTAATATAACGCTAAAGAAGCGATAAGGAAGGAACAGAACAATAGAAAATGGTAAGGTTACATCGAAGACAGTCTCGTGGGTCAGTACGTTGTAGAGTGTGCCTTCAAATCCTTGGGGTGCCATACGCCTTTCGATGTACCTGAAGAATCGCCTAACTTGTGCGTCTCGTACGAAACATTATTTCTAATCAAGAAGAGACCTATAAATTTCGGTGCTAACTTAACTCTTGCGTGAAGCATCTGACAACACGAAATTCCTTTGCCACGCCGAATTGCCTACTTCGAAGGTAGCGAGACGACGCCGCAAATTATACTGTCTCTTATTCCTTTCTGAAGCTATCTTAATTCGCTTTGCGATATCATCATTTAGCTTCGCCAGTGGAGGAGGTATACGGCTAGTGTCTACCGCGCTCGATGACTCAGTATCACCTTGATCTGAGGAGTGATCTTTAGAACGAATATTACCCTCCAACATCATATTTAAACCGAAATTTGCGAAATATGGAGATACTCCAGGAACTTCATGTGTTGCAGAATGAACAGAACACGCAATCTTCTGTAAATATCTGTCCCAAGTTTGTTGATTCTCCTGGATATATTAATCTAACCTGATCTCGAACACACAATTCATCCTTTCACTGGGATTCGCCTGTGCATGAAAATAAGCATTAAACTTTAATCTCGTACCGTAGGATGAAGTCTTTCTACTAAACTCTTTACTACGAAACAGTACACCATTATCGTATAAAATAACCTGACGAATTCCAAACATTAAGAAAACGTCATTCTCCATACGTTGCGTAACCGCAACGGCGGTAGCGGATCGAAGCGAAAAAATAATGGAAACTTGGTAAAATAGTTAACCACAATTAAGATATAGGATTATCCTTGATTCGACCGCGGTAAAGGCCCAACTCTGTCGGTAGCGATCATTTTCCATGGTTTATGTACACTCGGCTGAGCTTACATATGCCTTAGAGGTCGTTTTTGCTGATTTTGAGCTGCGCACACCAAACACGTTATTACGTATCTAGTGACGTCAGCCTTCAGCTTAGGCCAATAATAACGTTGAGAAACCCAATCTTGGGTATTATAGATGCCAAAATGAACTGAGGTGGGTTCGTCATGTAGTCTCTTAATAACCGCC
>JAHWXV010283962.1:0-11548 GCA_024586415.1 Phrixothrix hirtus | reverse complement strand
ATTTGTATGTCAATGCGTCCCTAACCAGGACATAAATTCTTTAACGTTATTTACTGTATATTATTTTTTTTTGTTATTATTATGCCTGACTGATAACATTTTGGGTATGTAAATAAATACCTAATTATTTGTTAAATTATATGGTTATAATTTCGCCGAACTTCCTTCTTTACCTAATTGATTTTTCTTTAGGTTTACTTAGGTTTACTGTACCAGAAGCTGAGTTCGTATTGTAGGTAAACTTATTATAAGAGAGCATCTTGTCGTTCGGGTGTTCTTTGTGATTTTCTTTTGTTATAGTGAACGACTGGCGCCCTATTTGCTCTTTACTGTACTTTCTTTTGTTACTTTTAGCTTAAGCCGACTTTGACGTTATCCGAACTGAGAAAAGACCAGCCGTGAAGTGTTAGGCTTGACAACTATATACCTACACCGATTACACCATACCCCCCTCCTACTCTACCGCATAGCTACTGAGATAGAATCCGTAGCAATATCAAAAACAAAATAAAACAAATGTGGTATAAAGTCCTACGGATATTGCCGGCAAACAGAATGGTATCAAAAACAAGAATTTACTACTTCAAAGAGGAACTATATGAGCAAAATCTTATCACATCTCATGGATGATTGTTTAGATAAGGGGTATATATTATACAAGTTTTGATATGCAGTTACACTAATAAATATACTCGGTTCTTGAAAAACTTATGGCTGTAAAACACTTCAAAATAAGCGTAAAGCAAATCGAAAGGAACGAGATTTTAAACAATAAAGAAAGACACATCCATTTATGGAAAGCAAAATGATTCTACAGCTGTACGCAAATAAAAAGGCAAGCGAATGGTCGCCTAAGGTAGAAATGCTTGGGGTACACAACAGAAACACTAAAGCTGCAATAAAATCAAATATAACCAAATACTATAACAAGGAAATGTCAGAAATCGATAGATCCGACCAGATGTTATCACATTACTCTGCCTTGAAAAAACTATGGGGTAACCCAAGACATGTAGTTATACATATACAATCTATTTCTACTACACGTCAAAATAACTGAAGCACATGGAGAATATTTATTAGCAATCTGACTGAAAACAAACTGCCCGCCAACGACAAAGTGTCTAAAGGTCGGGTTTCGTTGCGACATCCAATGTCCACGATCCGCCATCACGTTTGGCAGCGACGGCCAGCCGTTACCTTCACATGTTTTGCTCACACCGTCTGCCGTTTGCGTTTTGGTAGTCGTTTATAAAGTTGCGAGGTGAAAAGTGGTTTTTTAATGGATCCAGAGACATTAGGAGCATTGATTTGGATAGAAGATGAAGAAGATGCTGATATTCAGCGGTTGTTCTCCACACGAGAAGAAACCCAGGAATTGTACAAATCTAGAAGCCAACAAGATTATTATAGAACACTAATTGTCGATGATGAAAAGTTGCGAGGCTTTTTTCGGCTCAATGGAGATTAATTTGATTTTGTACTGATTCTCATTTATGTAAATTTGAAGAAGCTATTTATTTTCAAATCAGCTTTTCGCTATGCCAGCATATACAAAAATGTGGTTGGCGTTTGCGTCCCGACTTGTTTATGAACAGTCTGGACGTTAGCAGCAGGTTACTGTGTCTTCCAGACAAGCCGTAAAGCATTGTAGCAGTGCACGACGGCTGGACGTTGCGGTGGGCCGCGAGTGCTGGACGTCACAACGAAATCCGACCTTAAGGTAGCAAACTGTCGCTATATGAAAAGTGTTCTCTAGTATAAAAAACAGCGGCAAATAAAGCTAGTCAAAAGAAACGTCGAGGCACACGTTGCGAAGAAAAGCCCATGTTGTACTTGCAAGAATGCTTCAAACGGTGTCATAAATAAAAAATATCAATAATATGCTACAGCAAAGTAATTACATTGGTTTTACTATTTTTGCAATTCTTGTTGAAAATAAAATAGTCGGTTTATTTTTCCTGTTGCCATACTGTTATTACTTGTACGAGGCTAGTTCAATAAAAGAGGTAAAATGCAAGAGATAGTACTACTAAAATAAAATTAGTATTATTTTATTAAAATGCATTCCTCCAGATGGCGCCATATCCATTTTCATGAACATCTGCCAATTATTTTGTGTTTAACGGCCAGTTAAAGTAAACAACCTGCATTAGTTTCGCTATAATATGTTCTCATTAAACATTATTTTTTGTGTGGAAAAACAATAACATAAGCTTGAAAAAATTGTCCGGACTCTGTTCCACTAATTTTGTGATTTTATAAGTGGATTAATGATTTTTCGTTCGCGATGCCCTTATACTAGAAATGACAAAAATTGTTAATGTATTGTGCATGAAAATGTTGAGGCGTTAAACTTGATTATTGACACAGTCTATTCAATTTTACATGATAATTTGGATATTAAAAAGTTTTTTGCACGATGGGTACCGCTTTTGTTATCAGTGAACCAAGAACGTAACCGTTTAATTACTTCGGAGTATTTTTTGAAACTATTTAAGCGTAATATATCCGAGTCTTTGCGTCAATTTATTGTTGTTAATGAGACTTGAATCCCTCACTATACTCCAGGAACCAAAAACCAATCGGATCAATGAGTAGAAACTGGTTGAGTGCAGTAAAGAAAGCAAACGTGGTGCCATTGGCTTGTTGATAAGAAATGTTTATGCAATGAAAAAGTGATCGTAGTATGGTATATGCGTATTTGGCAGACTTTGATAATTTTGTTATACTGAAGCCATTAAACGTCTTGAATATGTCTAGAATACGTGTATTGAGTTAGAGGGGAACTATTTTGAAACATAAAATGTTTTTACAGAGAAAAAACAGCCTCTTGTTTTATTTTTACCTGATTTATTGAATTACCCCTGTATTAATTGTTTGCTCGTAGAATGTAAATTAGCCTCAACCTGAGCAAATCCTTTACTATACGTATACATAACACTTGTAGGTAATCTACTAAAATTCCTAAATTTACATGAAATTTAAGACGGGAAGCCTAAACAAAATTTTATAACTAAACATTGTTTATAAATGTCTTCTGTAATATATTATTTGCAGCTCAAAATATAAGCCAGAAATTAAAAATTGGAGCTAAACGTTGCGAAATAGTTATTAAAAATTAGATGCTAAAAGGTTTAAATTTCGTTTTTAGATTTTTGGTCTACTTTATTAATACTTGACTAAAGTTATTAAACTAAACTATTTGTGTTGTGCAGTCTTCCCCAAAAATGAAATATTATAAGTTGTTATTACTAGAAATAAATAACGGCTTTAATGTAGATAATTAATCTTTTATTAAAGAAATAATCAATCCAAACGTTTTCGTTGATATAATTGGTGATCCAATAAGGACATTATCAAGGATTTCTTCTTTTTATAGATTCAATGGTTGTTATTGTAGCGGAGTGTGGGTTAATACAATATTGTAGGATAGAAACACAAAAACACATGTTTCTATTCTATTCGTTATTAAAGGAGTGCTTCCAAAGAGAATTTTGATTTGAATTTGTTAATATTGTATACAATATAATTAATTTTTAGAGTGCATGCTTAATTTGTTGTGTTTGTCTGCAGGCTTGTTTGTTGTTTTAATTTCGTTAATTAAGCATTATTATTTTTTATGTTTAAATAGTCCTAAAGAAAGGAAGCACTCCTATACTAATAAAATTCTTAGTTCTACTTTTCATTAGGATAGCAACGCTTCCTTTCTAAAGACTAATTCAAAGCAAAAATTAAAAATCCTTAATTAACCTATTTCTAAACCACACACAAGCATGCATTTTAAGAACTAAATACATAAACAACATTAATAAAATCAATAATATCGAACAAAAAATACACATTTTAAATGATAAGAAAAAACCCACACTGTGTGTAGGGTTCGGTAACACCCACGATTTTTTCTCTTAATGATACCAGATAAAATGATTAAACAGTTAAGCTTTGATTAATTAATTACATTCTTTTTATACACCATTTTATAACAACATGACATGTGACATCATCCTAACAGTAAAGTTTTATGCGCTTGCGTGCACTCAACAGCACACCTTTTGCAAGTGTTTATTTTGCATGATTTATACATATTAGCTTGACTTACGCAGCTTGTGGAAATATAAAAAATAACCAATAATATTAAAACGAAGTCAAATTAAGAATGAATTTATAAACTTTAATACAATTTCGTTTAAGACGAAACATATGGCTGCTCTTGAACGGCTGGCCTTTCAACACAATTACTGGATTATGATCAAAATCAGTTTTTGTCTTATTCCGTTGGCAACATACATACACATCTTTTGCATGGCACGGGTAACTACTCCCGAAGACGTGCGAACACTTACTATGCGCACTACACCGTCGGCTCCAGGATGAGCTTCTACTATTCGACCCAATCTCCAGCTTAGTGGTGGCAAGTTGTCTTCCTTCAGAATGACCATCGTGCCTGCTTGGACCGTTGCTGCATCACCATGGTTCCATTTACACCTCAGCTGAGGAATTGTTAGATATTCTCGCGACCATCGCCGCCAAAAATGCTGGTTAATTTGCTGAAGTTGTTTATAGTGGTTTAGACGATTGGATGGAACTTGTGTTAGACCTTCCTCCGGTATTGCATTGAGATAGTCTCCTATAAGGAAGTTGCCAGGGGACAAGGCTACAAGAGCATTAGGGTCGTTGGTGTGAGGGACCAAAGGTCTGGAGTTCAATGTGGCTTTTATTTGTGCTCAAAATGCAATATGCTATTACCAACAATTCTTTTCATATGATATTTGGCTGACTTTACAGCCGCTTCCCACAGACCCCATGATGAGGTGAGCAAGCCGGTGTAAAATGCCAAGAAATGCTTAATTTGTTCAAATAATTTTGCAGTTCGTTATTGGACTGCCACAATGATTGAATCGTGCTTCTCAATTTGTTATCCGGTCCAACGAAGTTGGTAGCGTGATCTAAATAGATATGTTTGCAAATGCCGCGTCGTGACACGAATCGTTTGAATGCGTTGAGAAAGGAGTCAGTTGACAAATCACCCGCGACCTTCAGATGTACTGCCTTCGTAGAGAAGCATACGAATACAGCGATATAAGCTTTGACAATTTTGCGATTTTGCGCTCTTCCTTCTTTAAGGTTAAGGGGGACCGCGTAGTCAATGCCACAAATTAGAAAAGGCCTGGAAGAATTAACTCTGTTTCGCGGCAAATCACCCATTTTTTAAATGGTCTGTCGCGGATCGACTCGCATTTACGTAATACGCTAGACACTGCATTACGACCGTTTAACGGCCAGAATTTCGAACGCAATGATGCCAATACGGCTTGCGCGCCCGCGTGCAATTGGCGATGATGTTGATCACGTATGATGAGTCGTGTAATGGTATGCTTTTCTGGCAAAACGATTGCAAACTTTTTATCATAACCGATAGAAGCGTGTTTCAATCTACCTCCCACGCGTAAGATAGTAGCCTTGTCCAAAAACGGATCAAGCTCTAAAAGTTTTCTCTTACGCGATATTGACTAATTAATTTTAAGCGCATGAATTTCTCGAGCGAATTCAGGATTTTGCGCCATTTTAATAAGCATGGACACGGCATCGTCCAATTTATTATTCGTTAAAGTACCGCATTTTCGTTCGTTTTCCCTGCCTTTGGCGTTATTTATGAAGCGCAAACAATAATCAGTCACTCTTTTTAGTTTATAGAACGAGGAATAACGGTCAAACAGAGCCGAGTCAGCGATTTTGCTCAAGAATGTCTGTCTGTTTCTGCATGTTTCAGGACATCCTTCATCGTTTCGTACGAAAGGTTGTGCAGGCCATTCACTTTTCTCTCTAGCAAGCCAGTGAGGTCCATTCCACCATAATTCTGAACTGGTTAACTGATTAGCTTCAAGGCATCTTGATATGATATCAGCTGGGTTATGGTTTGATGGTACATATCGCCATTCCGTCGCTTCTATGAGTTGTTGAATCTGTGATACCCTGTTGCAAACAAAGTTTTATCACGTTCTCGGCTGTGCGGCTAACCAGCACAGAACAATGGTCGAGTCTGTCCACACTGTAACCTTGTTAAATTTGATTTCCATGGCCTTTTGTATATTGTTCATCAATTGCGCTAAAAGTAAGGCTCCACAAAGTTCGAACTTGGGCAACAATATAGCCTTTAGCAGACCGACTCGAGATTTTGCGCATAACAATCTGCTGCGCGATTTTCCATCATCGTTAGTTGAAAGTACGTATACACACGCCCTATACGCTGAGATGGATGCATCACTAAATTCGTGCAGCATAATTCTTGTCGCATTTTGCAGCAATACGTGCCTCTCGATTTTTAGATCATTCAATGCGACGATGTCTTTGAAAAACCTAATATATGAAGTGAAAACGTTTTGTGGCATTGCCTCATCCCATCCTATCTGTAACTGCCACAACTGTTGCAGCACTAGTTTTGCTCTGATAACGACAGGCCCGATCAAACCTAACGGATCGAAAATCTGCGATATATGAGATAGAATTTTACATTTGGTCTCGCGTTCCTTGCGCACGGTGAAACTATCGCTTCTATATCTTAAATTGTTAACCTCGGCGTTCCATAAAATGCCCAAGGCCTTAATGTTGTTCCCGTCTGTAATATAATATTGCAACGTTACGCGCTCTTTCAGTGCCCTTTCCCTCAAAATGGCTTGATCGTTTGAGGTCCATTTTCGTAGGTTAATCCGTAGTTACCTAAAGCACTAGCGAGCTCGCGTTTTAATTGCGTTGCGTTTTCTTCGATGTCCGGTTCCGTTAGCACATCATCAACATAGAAATTTCTTAATATTACCTTGCTAACGCGGGGGACGGTCTGTTGATTCTCATACGCTACCTGGTGCAAGACACGGATTGCCGAAAACAAACCACTAGCCGTACCGTAAGTTGTAGGGTTTCATTTGAGTTTTTTCGCCAAACTATTCTTTGTAGGTCGACCTGGTCCTTTTCTACCTTAACTTGCCGGTACATCTTCTCTACGTCGATGGTCAATACGAAGTTATGTTTTCGAAATCTAACGAGTATGTCAAACAGATCGCATTGGATTTTGCCACCCACGTTCAAGATGTCATTCAATGACACGCCAGAAGTTGACTTGGCCGACGCGTCGAACATGACACGTAGTTTAGTTGTTACGCTGCTCTCCTTTACAACAGCGTGATGAGGAAGGTAGTAACAACTAGTTCTTTTCGAAGTTTGCGTGTTATCAATAACTTTCTCTATATGGCCTAATGCCTCATATTCTTCCATAAACGTGACGTATTTATTCCACACGTTTACGTTTTTGCTTAATTTACGTTCGAGATTAAGAAACCCTTTGACCGCCTGCTGTTTGGAATCGCCTAGCGATTTTACTTTGCCCTTGATGGGTAACCGTACGATGAAATGACCCGAATTATTGCGTCTTACTGTTCTTGCATGTTCATTTTCGCATTCTTGCACCTCCGTCGTGAAGATGGAGGCATTTACCACTTCTTCAATCCGCCAAAAATGTTCGAGTTGATTTTGTAAATTTGAAATTGCTGAAAAGTGGCACGTTGACATGCTTATATGATTATTGCTAATAGGTCCAGATACAATCCAACCAAGTGTTAACTTTTGCATGGTGGGTTGGCCTGGTCAGATTTTTATTTAACCAACGCACAAAAGTTCCCAAAAGACTTCTGCGCTTAAAAGCATGTCTATCTTGTTACTTGTAGCACATGAGAGATCTGCTAACGACAAACTTTTTGGTCTATCAAAATTTTTTAATTCGAACAGGAAGTTGGGTAGGCCGTCCGTTATTCGTGGAATGACTAAATAGAAGAGTTCGACGTTATACTAGTTGAATATGGATTTGATTTTGATTCGAACTCTTTCCGTTACGATAGTTGTGGCTTGGTTGATGCTTAGAATTGGCAAATTGATTTTTTGGATGGGCAACATCAATTTTTTGCATAATTCTTTTGATACGAAATTGGATTGACTTTCAGAATCGAGCAAAACTCGAGCCTTATGATACGCGCCGGTACCATCCTTAACGTATACCATGGCGGTGGACAGTAGGACAACCTTAGGTTCCTTGTTTATAATATGAGCGTTAATAGAAGCTGCGCCTGAACTGTTGCCTTCCGCTAGCAAATTTATGCTTTCGTTGTTTTCGGTCGTGAATCGTCGAGCACTTGTCGCGTACCGCCTTTATTAGCGTGTAGTAAGGTATTATGACGTTTGCCACAACACTTGCACTCTGTGCAATTTGAGGCAAAATCATTATTTCGCAAACAGTTTGAGCAGAGTTTAAGTCGTTTCACTTCCTCGTAACGCGTTTGGACAGCCAAATTCTGAAAATCTTTACATTGGTATATATAGTGCGAATTTTTACAAAAATTACAAATAGGATTGTATGTTGCAAAGTACGAGTGCGAATTATCGTTTACAATCTCTTCGAGCAGCTGGCAGCTGGTGTTTAAAAACGTTACCATGTCGGACGCCGTAGGTAGTACTTCACCGCCTTTGCTTATCGTGCCTTTTTTCCATTCGCGGAGGCACTATCCAATTTTGTTGTTATCAAATGAATTATTACGCAATTCCAATGGTGGGTTGGCTCACCTAACGATTTCAATGCTCTAAGATGCTTATTAAACTCGTCTGACAACTTACGCAATTGCAACGGTGATTCTCTATCTAGTGCCGAAAACTCAAAAAGCGCTTGCACGTGTTTTTCAATAATCGCTCGTTTGTTTTGAGATCGCTTTTTTAATATTTCCCACGCGATTTGATAGCTTTTGTCCGTGTCTTCCAGTGAATCTACAATTTCACTGGCTTTACCTTTTAAGCAACCCCTCAAATAATAAAACTTCTCTATGTCATTTAGATTTTTGTTTTTATCGATTAAGCCCAAAAAAATATTATAAAATTTAACCCATTTACTAAAATCCCCGTCAAATTCCGGAAAATTCATTTGCGGTAATTTGACATTTTTGACGTTTGATATTTCGGTTTGCTCTTGTTTAACCGTTTCGCCGTAATTTAACATTAACGCCCTTGCCCTAGCTTTAGTTTCTTAATATTTATTTTCGAATGATTCCCGTTCCGATTCGTTATCACTGTTTCTATCTTCAACCATCAATTCATCGATTTGCGCTTGAATTTCGTTAAACTGACTTAAAATAAGTTCAAACACTTCAAAACAATCTTTTAATTCTATGTTTTTCATCATTGTAAAAGTCCAAAAATTTATACAAACACGTTATTTGCGCCTTAATTTGACCTCTTTGTACTGCAAGTACCTTTAATTTGGCTGATGCTCTCAGGATGGGGCGGCGCTTTACGATAATCAAATAATTCAATTTGAGTAATTAAATATGTTTGATTTTATGAAATTTTAAATTACGTTCGTTGAATAAAATGTTATATGTGAAGTGTTTTATTAAATAATGATCCTTAAATCTGTTTCGAATTTTAATATTTATTTTTAATTTGCAATTAGTGATCGTACAATTATGCGCGGAATTTTCAATTGAAATTAAGATGATAACAAAGGAAAGACTTACATGCAATGGCGTCACATTGATCACGGACTGTATCAACACTTCCTTGTTTATTCGATATAATGTACACTACGTACACCTATGTACACTGAATTTATGCTATGTGGCTTCGAAGGATCAACTGTAGGGTTCGGTAGCATACACGAATTTTTCTCTTAATGATACCAGATAAAATGATTAAACAGTTAAGCTTTGATTTATTAATTACATTCTTTTTACACGCCATTTTATAACAATATGACATGTGACGTCATCCTAACAGTAAAGTAAAGTTTTATGCGCTTGCGTGCATACAACAGCCCACCTTTTGCAAGTGTTTATTTCGCATACAAAACCATGATTTATACATATTAACTTAACATATACAGCTTGCGAAAATATAAAAAATAACCAATATTAGAACGAAGTCAAAATAAGAATGAATGTATAAACTTTAATACATTTCGTTTAAGACGAAACACTGTAGTTAACAGATAACACTAAAGTTATTAATCAACTTACGCGACAAAGCTAAGGACAGATTTTGCTGGAACTTGGGATTACTATAGAGCATTACGCAACTACTGCAATTTGAAATGAGAGAAGGGCTTCTATGAAATATAAAATTGAAACCAATACAAATAAAGTATTATGGAAAGAGCTGAAACGTTTAAATGTAGGTAATCCAAAACGGAGGATAGGAAATATCATGGAGATATTGATCAAATTAATAATTATTTTGTAAAAAACATACCGACTGTATTAGTTCCAAATATCATATTAGAATTTTATGTCAAAGGCTCCTCAACCTGTAATCAACTAACTTTTAAATTAATCAGCAATCAGGATATTATAAAAATAATCAACTCATTAAAAAGTAACGCAGTAGGACATGACGATATACGAAAATACGAAAATGATAAAACTGACTTGCTCTTATATCGTACAGTTTCTTGTGCACATCATTAATATTTACATCTTAAAAATCAGATATCCTGATTGTTGGAAATATGCTTATGTAACCACTATTGCTAAAGTAGAACATGCTACAGAATTTAAAGACTTTAGACCAATCCCTCCAATATTATCTAAGATATTTGAAAAAGTAATTAACTCTCAGCTATGAAAACATCTTATAGACAACAAACTATTACTAGTTTAGCAATCGAGATTTCGTTCTAGGCACAGTAATACTACCGTGCTATTGAAAACAACTGACAATTTATGCAAATCTTATGACAATGAAGAAACTACGTTGTTAGTATTATTAGATTGCAGTAAAGCATTTGACACTTTAAATCATGGTTTGTTATTAGATATATTGCTTTACAAAGGTCTCGCTGATAATGCCATTGAATTACTCCAAAGCTATTTAACCAACAGGGTGCAACATGTTAACGAAGGTGGACACATCTCTCTACTCCTATCGATGTAATTCAAGGTGCATATTGTACGTACTTATAACACTAACGTACATAGGGATGATACGCAGTTCTATTTATCTTTTACTCCAGAAAATATCGATAGCCATATACTTGATGTAAACAATGATTTAGGTTAAATTAATAAATTCTTTCGAGAACATGGTTTGATATTAAATCTCGAAAAATCTTGTGTACTAGCACTTGAAATATTAAATACTAATTATTTGTCTATGTCGCAAATATTCATAAATAGAATGGCGCTTCCATTGGTCGATGGAACAAAAAATTTGGGCTTAATATTTGACAAAACTTTACGTGTTAAATTTCTAAATATTTTCAAAAAGCGTACACTAAATTAAGACAACTTTACTTTCACAGACACTACTTGGATATTAAAACCAAGATATTACTCTGCGATTCCTTGGTTCTTTCGCAGTTTACCTACTGTACACCAGTGTGTTGTCATTGTTTGAACGAAGACACTTCACAGCGCATTCAGGGTGGCGACAAAATTTTAATTCTAAATTTCCCTGACTTTTCCCTGACTCTTTCGATTTTTCCAGATAAATTTTTTTTATCCTTATATTTTTAAAC
>JAHWXV010283898.1:0-10343 GCA_024586415.1 Phrixothrix hirtus | reverse complement strand
ATCACACTGATTATTATAATGCCATAGCTAAAGAGAATGTTTGGAAAACTATAGGAAATGTATTAAATAGAAATAGTGAGTACCTATTTATTGTTTCCTTAACGCCGTCTCTCGTGGAATTATGCTACATGATACTGTCGCGTGTATTACATCCTATTTTGATGGTAATCATGTTAGCTTATTTACTTGTTTAACTGTCTCACTTTCCTAAAGTACCATGTGACAGTGTTTAGCTGCATGATAAGAAAAACGATAAACATTAGATACGTTTTCAGAATTTTGAGAATCTTTTTGTGGGCCCCTTAATTTATCCGCATAAGAGATACCTGGGCTGATCTCGGCTCTTCTGTATCTGTCTTCCTTCTCTTGCCTTTTCTTTCTTTTATTCGGTTTGGATTTGACCCGCAGCTTTTAGCATTTTCTGGATGCTCACCTCCACAATTACAGCATTTGGCTGGCGTTGTCCTTGGTTTCTTGCATTCGTAAAATGCGTGGTTTTCTGCACATTTGAAGTAGCGCGGCGTTGCTCTGTACGATACATGGCCATATAGCTGACACCTAAAACATTGTATAGAGTTTACCGACCTTCGTTTGGATTCTGTAGATACTTTTAAATGAAGAACTTCTTTTACTTGGAAAAGTTCTCTACCTTTATCATTTTTGTTAGTATTTACCATTACGAGCGGGAATTTCCTTGTCTTATTACCTAATCTATGGACTGAATTGGAAGTTACTCCTTTATCAATTAGATTCATTTTTACGTCTTCAATGTCAAATTTTTCTGGAATACCTCTCAGTACTTGTTTTAGTTCCTTTTCTTCAAGTAGTTTAAACGTGTGGAATGGTTCCTTCATGTTTTTCAGAATCTGCGTTAAAGCTCGAAAGTCATAGGATGATTTAGTGAATAGTTTGGTACCTTCCGGACTGTAGACTACTCTTTCAATACAGATACTTCAATTCTCGGCATATTCAAGAATTAATTTGTAGTTATCTTCTTTTCTGATTATTATTGGGGGCGGTTGTCTTGGTTTAATAGTTTTAGGAGTTGTTTCTTGTCTTAGAGTGTCCGTTCGATTATTTATGGGGACTTCTATATCTGAAAAATCTTGATTAGCTCGCAATGACTCTTGCATCAACATTTCTATTCCTTGTGCGATGTTTTCAACTTCCATATTAGTAGAATTCTTTCCTTCAGGTTCTAGCATCTTGGTTGTAGCTCATTTTTTGGGTGACGGGCCTGTAAAGGTGTACTTTATTTTGGGAACATTTTTTAGGCGTTGCATTTCTTATCTGAGTTGGTTCAATGAGGTTGCTATTTCTGATAATTTTTATTTCAGGTCATTTATTTGAGTATCTATAACTTTAATTTGTTTTTTTTGGGATTACATCTGTTCTTACGACGAAAGCATCGAAGATTGTGAATGATTGGAGGACAGGTCCATGTGATTAACTAATAATTATTGAAATGTTTAACATAAAACGGAAGTAAACTAAAAAGTTTAAATTAAATAGGAACTCTAACGAAATAAAATAATGAAAAATATTTTAACGTTTTTCAAAACGAATAGGAAACTAGTTTAACGAAATATCTTTAGATCTGTGTTGTTTTCGTGTCTTTGAAAGTTTATTACGGCGGGCTAGCACTACAAGTGTCTAAGTGTAAGTATTCATTGGTATTTCAAATTTACGTTTTTACCTTTTTGGCGTAGTGTCAAAATTTGACATAACATACATTTTTAAAATATAATTTGTATTTACTTGAACCTTCACAGATTTTATTTTCAGAGGGGGATTTTGAATCTTCTTATGGGAGATAGGGAGATTAACTTATTCTTTTTGATATTTGAAATCTGATTTAATTAGGATCTTCAGGAAGTACCTAAAAAGTTAATATTTAGGAGAGCGGGTTTTGGTGTCAGCAAAATTAATTTTCATTACATGTCTGATCTGTGGAAGTATGGTACATGTAACATAAACTCTCCCATATACATGTTTAATTTTATCTCTGTGATGGCAATAGTGACATCATGTTTTAAGTGAAAATTTTTGTAGCACAATAATTCATAAACCCTTTACTTATGGCATGTAACGCAAAAGGGATGACTTTTGCTCAATTTGTGCGGGTAATTCAACTTCTAGAAATTTTAGAGTGCCTCCTATACCTTGTTGTAGTTTAGCTACTTGTCACTACAGATATTAATGTATGATCTCAAATACACCAAATATTTTATGATTATAATAATTAATACACTCAACAAGAGTACTATCATAGATTATGATTATAATAATGAGTACACTCAACAAGAGTACTATCATAGATTGTGAAAGCTTCAAGTTTTATTCTTTAAATCATTCGCGAATGGATTATGAAGCTAAGATCCAAGGAAGACAGGAAGAGGTAATAAATAATGTGTCGTATAAAGTAATTTTCTAGAAAACAAAACAATGTAATCGCGGAAAAATGTCGCAGACGATCGATGAAATACATTTTGAATAATCGACACCAAAGAAGGCATTTTCACAAATAACGTATTTAGCAGTTCAAATTAAACAGAACACCTAAGAAGTATTTTAATAAAAAAATACCTGAGCTATTGTAAAGATTATTGGACGCTTTTCTTGCCCTTTATACATATTTCAAAGTCAATAATTCGTTTATGTTCTGTTTGATTAGGTTTGTACTTGCAAACCGTTCCTTAGTTTCAACAAATCCAAGTTTAGTAGTTAATCTTCAAAGGCCAGAGCAATTATAATTTGAGCGATTAATTCTCTTCTATAATTCCGGTTAGCTTTAGTATTGTGTAAACTAAGGTGTTAATGGTCATTAACAACTTTAAAGCTATAATTGTGAAATTGACATTGTTATAAATCAATAGCGCTTACAAAGATAGTTTCCCTTCATCTCCAAATCTTAGAGAAAAAATAATATTTAACTAAGAACGCGTTTAAACGAGACAAAGATGTTATCAGTTTAAAATTCTACTATTCACAATAAAACTAAAAATTAATCAAGATTCGTTTAAACTTCGAGCTCATTAAATCGCCGAACGTATCACAAAATATAAACTTAACATATTGTTAACAAGTAAACCAAAGCTGAAATCTAGTAATAAAAGTAATTTATTTTACAAGAAACTCCTCCGTGGCTTGTTTTCTTAATGTAAATCCAATTTCCTTAATGGCATAAGTCTGAAAGTCTCAGAAGTAACCAAAATCGGACTAATTTTACATTTAAATGGCATTGTTGGAACAATTAAATTTAGAACTACTGGTTTTGGTTCTAGCTTTTACCTTTTACACCGCCTTTTTATGGGAACAAGAAGATAAGTCCTACACTACTGACCTATTAGTAACTGAATTTATATCACCTATTCATTTTATACCCGAATCCTTTTTAATTTAAATAATGCAGGGTTTAACAAAATTCATTTTAAATTTATTTGGAGTCAAAATACTCTAGTCGGGAATCAGTAATTGCAAGAAGATTAAAAACCATCAAAATAATTTTTAGTAAACTACTCATTCAATTATTTTATTTTGTTATAGATTCTACCCCCATTTAGCGTGTTTTCGCGCTGCAGTTTTATATAACAAGTAGCACATGTATTCATGGTATTAAGCGTTAGTTTGTGAATATTGGGTGCAATTGATATTGCTATCACCAAGAATAGATTCGATCAATTTTCGAAGTATGACGATAATGACGATTCTAGTCTTAATAAATCATCGACCGTTTCGTTTACACACACATTATAATTAATACACACACACACACATTCATTTTTATTACTATCTGAGATCTAGTGTGAAATTTCTAATAATTAATAATTTATAATTATGAAACCAAACTAGAAATAACATATTAAAACTACTTTATTTATTTCTACGACATTGAAAGTTAATGAATTTAAAATCAAATAGTTAGGTATTAACTCATGTTAACTTGTGCCTTTGACCTGTAGTCGAGAGATCTCGATCTTTTGAATTTAGAAAAACGTACTATAATAAATCTTTATATACAGTGTAAACGATCGTTTTCATACTAGAACAAACATTACGGTTGTCGCGCCACTTGGCGTTCGGATGTTGTAAAATATTCTCTTAATAATTTAATTGTGTGCATAAAGGTCGGTATTCGTTTAAAACCAAAACCCGCTTTATTTTATTGTTCTTAAAACAATTTATAGAGATTCCGTTAAATTTGTTATTCGTTGAATTCCTAGAAACCTATTTCGTTTATTTCTGGTTATTTTAAAACAATACTGAAGGTATTCTGTTACTTAATTACATTCATGCTAGGAATTCTGTTGATTAAAATTTAATTGCATCCAATTTTATACCTAAACCTGTATAAATGTGTATAAATTTAAGTACTAAGCTGCAAAAATAGAATTCTTTAGAAATTACATGAACTTTTGTTTTAACTTCCTGCTTGTCTCCAATTTAGCTGGCAGATAATGTGAGAAGGGAATGAGTTTGGAACACCAATAATGTGTTTAGGCTGTTAATTTTTGAGTCACTATCTGTATTGAGTTGGTTTCTAAGACGCTCTAGCGATTAGTTGGACGACCTACGAAGTCAGTGACCTTCATGTCTTTCCGTAGATCCTTATTGCGGATATAAAATGGGGCATTGATAATTAATCTTAGAATTGTATGTTGTGCCGTTGTTATTGAATTTTTAGTTTTAGGGGAGCATAATGTCCACATCTGTTCCCCATACGTTAAAGCTGGGATTCATATATAATTCATAATTTTAAGTTTAATGTTCAATTTAAGTTTGATTTATTTGTAAATTTTGTACATTGATTTTTTGACCAAGGCCGCTCTCCGTTTGACATGTTGAAAGAAATTTAAATTAGTGTCTAACACTATTCCCAAATAGTTGACCTTTGTTTCTATTTTGTGTTTGCCTAATCTGTTTGTTTTGCCTCTTCTTGTAGTGAATCGAATTACTTGGATTTTTTGTAGTTGAGCGTAAATTTCTATATTTTGCAGAATTTCTTGAGCTCCATCTCTACTTTTAACAACCTGGCTCTTGCATATGATATCCTATAGTTTGTGGATATATTGCAGTATCGTCAAGCGTACTGGAAAGTGCTTCAAAACAAACTTTTATAGAATATTTTACGTGAACTTTTTTTTACTTGTCTTATCTCTTATTTAGTAAGCTATATAAGAGTGCTTTATAGCATTCCCTTCTTAAGGAGAGAAGGGAATGTAACTATTTTCGACTCATACTAGTTTAATTTGCTTAGGTCTTTGTGTCTATTGCCAGATCTTTGATTGTTTGAGATGGATGATTCGCGAGTCGCTCAATCGTGTTTGTTCTTCGTGTATCGGCTTGGTGAATAAGATCTGTTGCGTTGAAATCTTTTCTAATGTCTTTGTTTCTCATATAGAAAGGACCGTTTAAGATAAGTCGCAGTAATTTATTTTGTGTTGTCAGAATGGTTTGTTTAGCCTTGGGAGATCCCAATGTCCATATTTCTTCGCCGTAGGTTAGTGCCGGTATAAAAACTGCTTTCATGATTTTATTTCTAATTGTTAATTTCAATTTGCTTTTCGGACCTAAAACTATTCCTAGATAAATGCCGATAGTTTTAATTTTATGTTTTCCGAAAAACAAACATCTGCCTCTTCTTTTAGTGAAACGGATCACTTGTATTTTTTGTCAATTTAATTTAATTTTCCAATCTTTACAGTAAATTTGGAATCTTTTATCTGCTTTAATTAAGCGTGCTCTAGAATAAGATATTCTCAGGATGGTAGAAAAAATAGTCGTATTATCTGTAAATTGATATATGCTTATTCCTTAATATCTATCTTCAAATTTGGGGATGTCAAAGACGAAGATATTAAAGAGAGTGGGGAAAAATGGCGAACCTTGAGGATGGCCCTCTTTAGCCATCCTTATGGCTGATTCGTCTGCTCCTACTTTTACTCTAAAGGTTCTGTCTTTTAAGAATGAGCTGATTAATCATCTTATAGAATCAATCAATAATTTGAGTAGAACCATTTTGAAGATTATAGTATCTTTCCAAACTTTATTGTATGCTTTAACGATGTCGAATAAGCTAACATATGATAATCGTTTTTCGTTTTCAACTTTTGATATGGCTTTAGTCAGATTTGCTATCTGTTTTTGAAAGCTTTTTCCTAAAACTAAATTGTGTATTTGGCACTGTTTAGAGTCCTGCGTTTGCAAAATGCTCTGCTAGTGCGGCTAGACCGTTTAGTAGACTAATTGGTCTTCTGATAGCTGGAATGGATGGATCTTTGTCTTTTTTAGGAATTGTTATTACTAGAGCCTCTTTTCAACTAACTGGAAAGTACCCCGTTCTAAAGATCGCGTTAATGATGTTAGTTAATTCTACGAGAGCAGCATCTGGTAGAAGTTTGATAGCTTTTGTTGGGATATGGTCTATTTCGGAGACTTTATTAATTTTGAGAGTCTTAATTTTGTTTTTTAGGTTTCCCAAATTAATCTGGAAGGTGGAAGTTATTTGTACACTTTCAACTAATTTACTTAATTTACTATTGCCTTTTTCGGAATTTGTAAATTGTGTTTCGAGCTGCTCACTAAGAGCTTCAGCTTTTTCTAGGTTTGCAAATAAAATTTTATTTTTGTTGTTTACTGGAAAATTTAGATTTGCCTCTTTTCTTAATCATTTCACCAGTTTCCACATCTGGTTGTTCTCGTTACGTTCAATTTCGTCAAGCATATTATCCCAGTTGTTTGCTTTTTTGTTACTAATAATGATATTAACTTCCTTTTGACGTTTTAAAAATTTTGTTTTATGTATAAGGGTTTCTAGTATGTGTCCATAACTTTTTAGCTTAATTCTTACTCTTAATTTTGTTTTTTTTTCTCGCTAGAAAGATCCCATTTATTAATTGAGCTACATTTAATTTGCTGCTGGCTAACATGAAGATTTGATTTAATAGTTTCTGTGATTTTTTTGACTGCTCTGTCTAGATCTGCTTTATTTTCAATGATCGAGGAAGGTTGAAAATTCTTCAATTTAAACATAAACTTAATCCAGTTTGCTTTGTTTTTGCTGGTGAAGGAATTTCCATGACTACCGGTAAATGATCTGAATTTAGACTGGGAATTGTTTTTAAGGAAATCTTCCATTGAATTTTATTTAAAATGAAGATATCTGTGTCATCTCCGCGTGCTCTACGGGGAATGGACGTGGCGTCCATCGGCCTTTCAATTTTTAAATTTTTATTTGAAATATTAAATTTGAATAATGTATTTACATTAAAGTTTGAGTTTCTACTTCCCCAAGAGGGGTGTTTGGAATTTAGATCACTTTCTATAATTGTTGGTGTATCTGTTTGTAGGTTTTTGAGACCTGAATTTGCAATTTTATTTTTCGGAGGGTTGTAAACCGCACAGAAATTACATATCAGCCCATTAAATTGTGTTTAGACGCCTATACTTTCAATAGAAGCTGTATTATTGTCAAATAGTGAAAGTATCGCTCGTGCACAAAGCGAATTGTGTGTTAAAATTACAATATTACCTCCTGGGTTATTTAAATGGTCCTTCCGCCATATTTTGTAACCACTCATCCAGAATCGACACTTGTCTTAAGGTGAATTTCGGAAATTATCAAAATTAAGATTTCTTGATTCTAGGTGAATAATTCCAATTCATTTATTTTGTTCTTTACGCCATTGCCGTTCTTGTAGAGGTTGTGTTATGTGTTGGTATATTATCCATTAATGGTTGAGTTAATAATTATTGTAACATTTTTGGCAGTAGTTTGTTTAAGATTGAAGCTATCCTATCTTCTAGATCCTCGAAAGTTGAAATGTTTGTAAATGCTGTTTGTGGGCCGCTTGTTCTATCAGCATATGATATTTCAAGATGTACTCTTGCTCTTCTTGTTCTTTTTCGTAAATCTTTCTCTCTCTTATTCTCTCAGGGTTGTTCGGGCAGATTCTAGCGTTTGCAATGTGTTCTCCACCACAATTACAACATTTGGCTGGCGTAGATATTGGTTTCTTACATTCGAAAGAAGGATGTTCTTCTGCGAAAAGCTGCCGAATATCTGTACGCCACATGTCTTTAGAGTTGACATCTGAAACAGTGAATAGCATTTACGGATCTACGTTTTGGTTTAGTGGTTATTTTTAGCTTAAGAACTTCATTAATTTGAAAAAAGTCTTTACCTTTTTCAGATTTGTTTGCGTTAACTAGAACTAAAGGGAATTTACGGTCCCTGTTTCCTAATCTATGATTTGATTTGAACTCCAAACTTTTTTCCTTAAGATCTTTGGAGATATCCTGAATCTCGATTCCTTTCGGAATACCCCTAAAAACTACCTTGAGTTATTTTTCTTCTAGTAGTTGGAAGGTACAGTAGGGTTCTTCTAACTGTTCAAGCATTCTATTAGCGTCCTAAAGTCGTCTGCTGATTTAGTGAAAATTTTGACACCTTCTGGAGTGCCTTTAGGATAAATAGGCCGTGCTTTTCTGCATTCTGTCTAATCAATGCATGCCGATTTTTATTTCTCAGTACAATTGGTGGCGACGTTTTTGTCTGTTTTGTTATCGGGTTCTTGATTTGGGTTGTAGATGTAGGAATCTTGCGTTCCGGATATTTTAAAAATGAAAATTCGTCAGTATTTGGGTAGACCTCTTGTAACATATCTTGAGAATTATCTGTTATATTATAATAGGAATTATCTTCTATGCTTATAGAAGTAGGAGTATTCGCGTCTACTACTTTCATTTTGATTACATTTCTTTTCTTGAAGGCTGAGGAAAATTGAAAGTTCTTTTCCGTGTTCTTGGAGATCATTTTTCTTTCCATAATTAAATTGTTTAGTGTTGATGTGATTTCATTTAGTTTATTTCTTAATTCGGAAATTCAATTATCTAGTCCTTTGATTATTTCATCGTTATTTATATAGAAGCTGGATTGCTCATTTTTGGATGTCAAAGATGTTTGCGATGATGACGTTAATTCCATATTATATAAAATGTAATTAAGTAACTAGTTTTTAAATGCTTTGAACTAAAAACAGAATAGCAATTAAAACAGAAATAACACGAAACGGAATGACTGATCAAAAAACTTTTAACTTAAAACCAAAAGAGTGGAATTTACTTGATTTGGTAAATATATACTTGTGCTATGTGTGCTTTCGCACACTTTAGTGTCCGAGGACTTCTTAAAATTGTGAAACACTTAAATTGTTTGTGTTCTGTCACTAGTTTATAACTTATTTCACATTACGTCTTATTTTTGGTTTGTCAAAATTTAACGTTAGTCACTTTTTGCTAGACGTTTTTTATTACGACTAAAGATTTTTCCAATCTATTTTTGGGTGTGGAATTCTTCTTCCTATTATTTAGTTAAATTAGAGGAGAACTGAACTCGTTAAGCTAGGAATGATCTTCGTTTGGATTATTTGCTTCGATTTGGCACTGAAAATTGAAATTTTATATTAATGAATTTGACATTGATGTAAATTTTTCATGGCACACTTGGAACTCATTTACATGAACTCCTTTTTTACCTACAGCTTTGTTTCTATTTAACTAGATTTAGCTATATAAGTGAGCCTTTCAGCACTCCCTTTTTTGATGAAAAAGAAGGAGTGTGTTTTCTTCACTGTTTGTGGTCAACTTTGTGCCATAGCTTTTATTGATTCAGACGGGTGGTTGATGCTCTTCTCGATTTTGCTTGAGCGATTAGGTCTGTTGCTTTTAGGTCTTTCCTGGCGTCTTTGTTCCTCATGAAGAAAGGTGCGTTTAAAATGAGGCGAAGCAACTTGCTATGAGTTATTGTTACTGTTAGTTTAGCTTTGGGGGTACCTAATATCCAAATTTCTTCTCCATATGTTAATGCCGAAATTAATACGGCTTTCAAAATTCTATTTTTGACCGGTAATTTTTGGGGCCTAATACATTGTAAAGTATATGAGTAGCCTTCTTAACTATGTTCACCCTTCTTTTAGTGTGAGACTGAATGTTTAGAATTACATCTAGGACTATACCTAAATATGTACCAATTGTTTTAGTTTGATTTTTGCCTAGAAATGTAGATTTGCCTCTTCTTCTTGTGAATCAAATCACGTGGGTTTTTTGATGATTAAGTTTTATTTTCCAGTCTTTGCAGTATCTGAAGAGTCTTTTCTCTGCTTTTATTAAACGGGCTTTTACATAAGAAATTCTTAGATTATATGATAGAATTGCTGTATAGTCTGCAAATTGGTACATTTGGATGCCTTTAATATCTTCAAATTTTGGAATATCAGAAAAAAAGATGTTAAAAAATGTGGGGAAATGGGGCGGCCGTTGAGGAAGGCCCTCTTTTGCTGTTC
>JAHWXV010283896.1:0-13871 GCA_024586415.1 Phrixothrix hirtus | reverse complement strand
GAAACGACTTGTATCATCCAGATTGTATTAAACCAAAATTTTGAAATCGTTTTGCAGTGAAACCAAACAACCCACGTATATTAGTTGCAGTCAAAACATAACAATCGGTAATTTTTACTATTGTAGGCTTCTAAGCACCTTTGTAGGTGTTCAATGAAACCAAATACATAAACGATCTAACAATGTTTTAAAAATAGTATCTGTAAGTTGTATTTCGCTCAGAAAATTGCTGAACGGGCGTTTAAACGCCCTAAAAACTAAAATTATATTTGAATTTTGATATTTCAAATACGAGGAGTATAATTGCAATTATTTTAAACATCACATTTTGACAACTAATATACAGGGTAAATACTTATTAAACGTTCATCGTATTAATATTTAACTTTTTATTTTATGCTGCTTTATTCATTAATTGTAATTAATTTCATAACAATATTTCTAATATTTGCAAAATTAAAAATTTTGAATTTAAAAATTAGTAATGAAATTTTAAAGTAGCAATTCAATAATGATTAAGCCATGCAGTATTAAATGCGTACCTGTTTGAATTAATTAAGGGCACAGAGTTAGAAAGTGGCGGTAACGGAGGTGGTCGCCAAACAGTAGGAGGCATTCTTGGAATTGGTCGTAGTGGGATGAGCCGCTGTCAGTCTTGTTGATGAACCGACTGATGCTTTCGTAAATAAGCGAGTCTTCTGAATTTCTTACCACAATCAGGGCAGGGAAACGGCTCTCCGGATTCGATTTCTCCGGTAATTTCTTCGGATTTAATTTCTTTATTGGGCCTAGGTTTATGCCACCTTCTATGAGATGCGAGATTCGCGGGACAATTAAAAATTTTATCGCATTCCGGACACCGATATTCTACGTGAACTATTCTAGAACACCTGTGTTGCGCTAAACCAAAAGCGTCTTCGTAGAGTTCACGACATAATCTACAGACATAATCTCCGATATGATTTTCTATTTTTGCTAATTCGGCTTTGGCTTCTTCGGTGACTTCAACGACGTTAAAGGCTGGATCGATGTCTCCTTTACGTATCACAAGAGTTTCGCCAGGATCTAATTCTCTTATTATGGTACCAGATACAGGAGAACTTGTGTCTTCGTCGAAGTTAAGTTTTCGAGTAGCTTTAGCCTTTTTTAAATGCACGGTACTCGGAGATTTTTTCTTTGAAGGCAACTCAGGAACTTTTAAAGTCGTCGGTGTTAATTTCTTGTTACCTGGTGAAGGTGTACACGGAGGTGTAATCGGAACTTGGTTCTTGATACTCAGATCTAGAGGACATGCTGTCAATTCTAACGGTTCGGAATATTTTAAATATTGTAAATGTTGAAGGTGAACTGTAGCACTAGAAGCTAATAACGGAGGATCTAAACTAATTCGATGCTGAAGAATTGAATGATGCGGTCTATAAGTTGCGAATTGTTCCATCTCATGGTGGTATTGCATACGAGGCATGCCACCACGGCGGCTAACACCGATGGACTGACTTTGCTTCACGTCAACCCTCTATAAAGCTTCCAATAAGAATAGAGATCCGCCTAAATAAATATGTGAGTTTGCGCAGGGTGTGGCGTTCTTGTAGCCCCTATTGGTGCTACCACAAGCCTCCAGCTTATTGGCATATGCTAAATCAGAACCGCGTGTTTAGTTGGCCGTGAAAGCCGAAGCATCGTGGCATAACGGATTTTTACCACTTTAAATTTGGCAACTACAATGTGTCTAATAACAACAGGACGGTTGTTATATAACAAATCATTAACGGGATTCCGTTGCAGATGGTCATTTTCCCACCCCCGTTTTAAGAGGGTTATTATGAATCGCATTTATTTAAGTTTGAATTGTACCGGATTTTTTTATGTTAGAACAACTGCTCATATACTTCGTTTTATCACTGTTTCATTAAATTTATTAGAGGGGTAATTCTGTTTTCCGTTATTTCATTAACGATTGATGCATTATCATTTCCTGATTATTATATTCTTCCCTAATAAATAATAGAACTCTGAACTTCTGGTTTTGATATCATTACTAATTTATGATAATTTATAGAGCACATTACTTAAAATAATTTTGAAAATGTTAAAATAATTTAATCTAAAAAATACAAAATTTTCTTATTTTAATTCACTCGCCGATTTTGTTTACATAATTACCTACCCACTGAATGCCGACACATTATCAAAATTGTTTTACCGACTTAATTTTTTTATAGGTTCTTAATGAAACAATTAATATATATAATATTTTGTTAAATTTAATTCTAGAATCAAAACATGAAGCATTGGAAATATTAAAGAAGTAAAAAGTAAATCACCTTGAAATGACTAGTTTTAGAAAATGCAATAATACTTTATAAAATGGTTGTTGGACTATTGATTTATAAGTAAAGTATGTGTTAAACTTATTTTATACATTATGGCATTATAAAAGAAATTATCATTTATCTAAAAATTCAAATAGTATACCGGGCGTTCGACAAATAACCTCATTGTTTATAGCACAAATCTGTACAAAATTTTAATCTAGTTCGAATAGACTGTTTTGCAAGATTTCGTGTAAAAATTTATGGCAAATATCGACCTGTAATGACCTACTTTTGGTTATATTTAACAAACAAAAAGCGTTGTTATGTTTGCTTTATATCATATTACGTCATGTGGTTCATTCAGTTTGTTTTTCCAAAGGAATGAAATCGGCTTTTTAGATGTTGTAGCTTAAAAGTTCGAAAATATTATTTATCTATTTGCGTATCGAAATGAGCTCATTTTGAAACCCATTTGAACTGCATAATGGCCTTCTTTTTAACATAGAATATATTATTTTAAAAGGTTGGTAACATTAGTAATTAACCTTATTAAACGTCAAAATCGAATAGAAAATTGACAACATTTTCATATTTAAATGCCAAAACGTTAATGTCACCAACTATCACTAAAATTTCTAAATCAATTATGTCAAAAAAGTGCGTTTTTCCCTAAATTTTTAGCAAATAGATAAAATAGTATAAAAAACTCGTTTCATAAGACATTTTATCACACTAGTTCATTAGAAAACTCACTTCTACGAGGCACGTTTTCTAAACTTGAACTCGTGTAATAAAAACATGTCTTATGAAACTTCTTTTTTAATATACTATTTTAAAATTATGTACTAAATTTGTTTCTCTTCTTTAATATTGAACAACTGAATTTAAAATTAAGAATTTATAGTGAAATTTTATCTTAGGTAAATCAGTTTTAGATTTTGACTGTAGGAATGCTGATTGTAAATATTGAACTAACTTTAAAATATTGGGTTGGTGTAAATGAAATGCCCATTTATAAATATAAAGTTTATACGTGTATTTTTCAAATTTAAAACTTACTTTAGTACGCTTCTGTCAAGGTGAACCAAGCGCATCAACACCCTTTCTAAAAAAAATCTGAAGAGCGTGAATGGATAAACTCTTTCAATGCATTTTTCACACGTCTTACTTGATTAAAATGTTTACCCACCAAAAATGCACCTACATGCTTCAAAGGATGTTAATTGGTTGGTGAGATATCTGGAGAATAGGGAAGGTGAGGGAGAACTTGAATATTCAATTTGGTGAGTTTTTTAACGGTTTGTTTTGCAATGTGTGGTCTAGCGTTACTGTGCGACAGCAACATGCCGTGTATATGGGGCAGTATTGGTTGTTGAGAGCACATTTTTTAGCACATGGTGGAAATATTTTGACAGTACTTATCAGAATTTATAGCTTCAACTTATTTGGTAAAGAATAATGTACGATGAATCTGCTAGACCATCATATAGACAGCCATAATTTTCTTGGGTTGAAGATTCGGTTTTGAAATGTGTTTTGGGATCTCATTCGCATCTAACCACTGCGCAATACGTCGGAGGTTGTTGTACAGAATCAAATTTTCAATCACAAGTCACAATTCTGTGTAAAACTGTGTATTCTGTCACAACTGCAAAGAAGCCCAGATTCTAAACGTCTCAATTTGCCTCTCTCTCTGTGATTTCATGAGGGACCCATTTCTCCAATTTTTTCAGTTTTCCTGACTTATTTAAATATCGAACCACACTTGCACAATCAACTTCGAGTCTTTTGGCAATCTTTCGGGCTGTTAACCTCGAATTTGCTTCAACTATCTCCTTCAAAACACGTCATCAATTACGAAAGGTGCATGTCTACGAAGCAAATTGTCAAAGTTTGTATCCTCAGAACGAAATTTTTCACTTCACTTCACCAAATGTAGTATTAATGTTAGGCATTGCCTCAAATGTAGTATGACCAAGTATGCAGCCATACAAGTAAATCACACGAATTCCATTAGCTTCCATCACGGCGTAAATGCAAGCTTCTAGAATTAATAGTACAATATAGAAATAAGATTATGTGCACTAAATCACGTATTGATTGTGTATTTTTTACGCAGTATACATACACTGCCCTATGTATGAAACAAAAGTGATCTATAGGAATGGCAAATTCAAAATCCTGAAAATGGCACCATAAAAAATTCTATAGAATACCTAAATGAAGCGATCTATATAATTTGAATATGCTGTTATTAAAGACAGCCTGGAAAATGCGTATATTTTAAAAAAAGATTATCAACGGATTGCATTCAAAATTGTTTACAGGGATTTTCTTACGTTATAAACGCATACATTCAAATTATTGATTTCTACTAATTCGTTTCGTGTATAATGGACCACATTGACAGCTTTGAAATTTTAGATCAGAAAATTTTAATTTTCGCGCTTCCGACCTATTTTTATGCATTTACCGGCTATGTTGATTGTCACTTTCTGATATATTTCCCAAAGTGTCACGATTGTCATGGTTACGTCACGATTATACTGCATAACAAGTACGTTATGGTTCATAACGGTACTAGTACTGTTATGAAACGGAATAAAGGTTTGATATCAAATTGTCGTAATTAGGTGATAGTTGTCGTCAACGCAAAAAATAGTGTTCGATACACGATCTTTGAGTGCCTTAGTACAGCAGGTCGGATCTCGTTTTTCTAACTTTTTTGACCTGTTATAAGGCACTTATCGATCTTGTATCGTAATATACTATTTCATCTATCTAATAAGATCAATAAATATGTCGATTATAAAATTTTAAATATAAAATATTGATTAAAATTCCTTATTAATAATTAAATTTGCCGTTCAAGTTTGCTAACATTTATTTTGAATATAGTCTAATACCTATCAGCCTCGAATATATACACGATAAAAAGGTTATTAGTAGTGGGAGAATGGTTATATTAATTTTTATCATTCAACGTCGTTCCCAGGTGTCACCTAAAGTTAAGCAAATAACAGCTTCACTTTCATCAAGTATCAAATATTTAGCTGGACAGTAATGTAAGTGAACATTATTTTATACAGGGTGTTTCAAATAATACAGACAACACAAAATGCGTAAAATTAAAAGCAAGCAAATACCGAAGTCCTTTTTTGAATAGTGACAAGTCGACTATGAATATGCTTTCAGATACAACAAATAACGCCCAGTGAATGCTGATTACTAAATAAACATTTCTGTGCTAGAGCAAACATTGTACGTGTTTCTTTTAACTTTTGCAACAGATGCATAAAATCAAGATTCTAAGATGATATAATCCCTTCTAAATGTCATTAATAGACATTTTGGTAAACGTAATTATAAAGATTAACGTCTGCTCAAAGCAATGGTGATTATTTAAATATTTTTTATGAAGATGTTTTAACCATGAGTTTTGCATAATTCATTTATTCCTTGTACAAATGTTAAAATGAACAAACAGTTAAATTTTCATTCTAATTAACGTATTTCATAATATACAACAAAATTTTCCCAACAAATAATTAGCGGGTAACACGTTTCATTTGCCTAAAACGTTCTAAAACAGGGTTTCTTCAATAGTAATTTAAATTAACACATCATAAAGCTAGCTTCTATTCAGCCATTGCATTAAAAAAAGAGCGTAAAGTATTTTTATTTTAAGTATAGGATGACGTCACACAATTTCAGAAATGAAAATGGACTTTTAGATGTAAAATTGTAGTATTATTTCAAAAATTTCAATAAGTAATTGCTTAAATTTGCTTTACATTTAAACAAACTTTTTTCGTATTATGCATGACTAAAAACTATTTTTATTTGTTAGTTATTAATAAATCATTTGCTTAAGTTGTTAAAAAAGTTTTTATTTATTCTAAATTATCCCAATTGGCAATACCTTTATTCACGTCAGTAATTTATTACAGTAAACAAATCGAATTATGCCTGCTACAGCTGTAAAAACCTAGCGCACTTACTGTAGCTTGATACATTAGGTAGGTCAGTTGCAATTTAATCAATGAATTAATAGTTCACTCGTAATACAATCATAGGCGACTCTGTACATAATTCGAAAAAAGGACATTTTGGTATTAGTATTGCTTTTCATTTTACGCATGATCTTCTTTAACCCCCTGAAAGGAATGGCATATTATCTGAAACACCCTGTACAATTTCTGAACATTAGAAGTTTTCAATTTTAGTGAACGCCGTAAATGCAAATAGTAGATATCGCACCCGTGTAATAAAGACACATTTTCAAATATTCGTTGCACTCTAGCGACCTGATTGTAGATAGAAAAGTACTAGTACCTATGCTGACTAGGTACAAATTGTATCGTATTTCTATAACCAGACTATTAGTAATTGGTACACGTCATTAAGGTTGTGATGTATACCGTAAACCGAACAGCGATAACAAAAGCCAAATAATTTAATAAACGACTACAGTTGCCCAAATTAATAAATTAACAAATATTTCGAAAACTATATGATTCAGAAATATAATTTATAAGCGTTTTTTATCCTTCATTGACGTAATGCTCCTTATTTCTCGGACATTTTGTGTTTCAAGGGCCTACTTGCAAATTGAAATGTTCTCACAAATTTAATATCTTCTTATATTTCTTAAATGAAATTACTAGCCATAACTTTTTCAAATTGAGGGCATGATTAAATATGAAAATAATATAAAATTTCCAAAGCCTTATCGTTCGATATGTTGACATTCTTTTTGAAAGATGAATTAAGTTTCAAAAAGTAACTAAGTGAATCGTAAATTGATTACGTAATATTTGTCGACTAGTTTCAGGGACACTGAGCCCTCATCTTCATAGATGTTAAAATAAAATAAATGAAATTTAAAAATTGTTGTAAATAAATCTATACCTAAGGAAATTATGATAAAAATGATAGATATAGAAAATGGTTTTAAAAGACATGTTAAAATAAATAAAAGATTAGGCATTGTTAAACTCCTCACAATTGGAAATAATCAATCAAGAAATTTTCAATATAAAACTAAAATTTTAAACAGAAATTTTTATGATTCCTAAATAATTTAGTTTCCTAGAAAATAAAAGGTAAGCAAAGGTATAAGATAGTTTCATATAATCATACGCACGTAAAATTCAATTACACAAATAAATATATTAAAACCCTAAAATTTATCATAAGCAATCGTCAATTATGGCAGTGCAACGTATTTTAAGTGAAATTTTACGTTAGTAAATTTCGTTAGACTAAGTAAAATTACAAATTTAGTTGCCGTGGATACAAAAAAAGCACATATAAGCCACACAATAGAAGAAAATAGAACCTTTTTGCAACCAGGTGGTGAACGGTGCTTGGCCTAATCAAAAACTCCATGAATGTTCACAAATTGACAAAGTAATGCGACGAGTTCGCGGAACACCACAGAGCTGCAATTCGCCACAAGTAGATCAAATTAATACCAGTTATTAATTATCTACAAACAATTTACTTAGTATAAGCTACAAGTAAATTAAAGTAAAAATATGGATTAATACTAGAAAATAAGTTACTTTGTACCAGTTACAAGTAATTTAATTTATTGATAAAGTTTCGTAAGACTTGAATATTTCTACGCAAAGAAGATGCATTTTAACCAGATTAAACGGAACTAATTCATTTCTAAAGATTTGCCAATGCAGAAATGTTCCATCCAAGAATTTTTAAAATTGTAAAAACTAGTTTGTTTACAATTACAACGGACCTACATCAAAAGCTTGTAAACTCATTGCCTTTGTATCTATTGAACACAAATAAGAATTGTTTTTTTTATATTTGAATATGATAATTTTCCATTAAATAAAAATCTTATAAATTAAAAATTTTATAACTTGATTGTTTACAAAAGATTGGTAACCCACAAAGAAAATAAACATTTTAAAAGGGTACAGATACATTATCTTATTGAAAATGGTTGACAGGTTAGTTCAATAAATATAAAGAATTGCATACATTAACCTAGAGTGTTCTCGTTTCCCAAGATATATATCAGTTCAATTTTAGGCTTATCATAATTAGTTGTAAATTAAAATAGGCCCAATTGTCCATCTTATCGTCTGAATAAATTTCACGCCCGTTCAAAGCTTTATTCGTATTTACCTGGGCGTTAAATGGAGGGTTTTAAGCTTTTCTTAAAGACGGGTCTCAGTATCTTTAAATCCGCCTAGGAAATATTTTCATTGCGATAAAAGTTATTGCTTTTGGATACTGATCTCGAGGTGGGGTACGGTCTCATACTCTTAATTTTATACCTAGATTCCTCAGGAGTACTGATTTTCGACTAAGGCTGGCAAGCTTTTAAATCAAGAATTAATTTATTAACAAACTATACCTACAGTTTATACATACATCTTTTGGGGTTATTCTAGTTACAGTGATTTCGCTAGCTTACGTTATGCTGAAGTGTTCTACTGTAAAATTACTTAATGATTGTTATTTACATTTTAATTACATTAGTTTTTAAGCTTTATTTAGAACTAATATTAGGTTAGATTAATAAAACCAAAATTTTGGACAACATTGATCTCCTGATCTTACCTTAAATCTGTTTTAAATTTATGCTTTTTGATAAATCTAATTTGTGACATTGTTGCGGTTTGATTTGCATTTGTTGAAAAGGCTGTCCCTTGATAATGAAATGTATTTACATTTTGAACTCAGCATTACATTAAAGTTTAACGTAATACGAGACGTGTTTTGATATATGACCACTACAGAGCAGCAGTCGCCGTTCTGCGCATGCGCACTTAGTGTTTTCATCTATTGTGTTGGTACAAACACCATTACGTGAGCAGTTGTTTTTGTTTATATTCTCCTGTATGTGTTTAAAGTGTCTGAAACATTTGTAAGCCCGTGGATTATTAAATACGGGCTGTATTTCGTTTCTTAAATGCAAAAAACATGAAAGCGGCCGAAATTCATCGACAGATTAATTAAGTGTATGGAGATAATGCTATGACGATGGCATCTTGAGAAGGCCGTATAAATGTGCATGATGAGGAACAGAGGTAGCTACCGACTGTACTTAATGATGACCCGATGCAGAAAGTTGATAAAAAGTTCGCGAATTTCCTTAAGTTTCTAGAAGTGTTATGTATAAAATTATTACACACTGTTTAAACTATCGAAAGTTGTGCTAACACTGGGTCCCAGAAATGGTGATTGAGTTTCACAAAGCCAGTGCTTGGTCTGTTTTCGCAAAAGATACTAACGAAGGCGATAGGTTTTGTAAGTCGAATCATTACTACTGATGAGACATAGATGAGTATAACATTTCTCAAGAAGGTTAAATTCAAATAAAAAATTTCAACCCGAAAAGTCGTGTGCACCATGTTTTGGGATAGGTGGCGATTTGCTCGTTGATTCCTTGAGTCGGCGTGAAACGATAAATACTGAGGAATATTGTGAGATCTTGAATAAACTGCGGCGCGCAATCCAAAACAAAAGACGTGGCATGCTCAGTTGGGGAATCGTACTAATCTCATCATGCCATTTGGCTGAGAAGAAATGAACATCCCCGTATAGTCAAGACCTCGCGACCAATGGGTGCGCTTGTTCTTGCATTTAAAACAGCACCTTACTGGTCAGCACCATGATGTCAAAGCAGTCTTGCAGCAGTGATTTTCTTCTCATGTGGGTGAAATTATGTAGAAAAATAGTACTAGTAGGTACGAGCTTTAAAATCCATGCTCGGGAATTGTCGGATTATAAGAAAAAATATATGTCGCTCAAGTTCGTACGGATAGCTGGTTCTGGACCAAGCTTCAAATAGGAGATGACTAAACTGTGTCTTTTTAATTTGTTTTCAAAACTTGTTCGAATACAATTAAGCGTTAGTAGCGTTAAGTAATTTAAGGTAAAAGTAGTGTAATACGAGAAACAAGTCAAAATTACATCATTAGCATCAACCAGGCTCAATAATTAAACTGACGTGCAATATAATGAGTAGTCATCCAAAACTGATAGGTTTTCGAGGAATGAAAAATGTTTGCAACCATCATGAGGAAATTAGACTTTCCAGATTGGTACACAACTATTCCTAGAGGGATACCATCTTCAAATATGTCTCTTACCGTTTCCTTTACTGGTGGTATAAATCTTCTCTAAATATTACAGGTTGCAATTAGATCCATTTTTTCTCGATTGAGAGTTAGACCAATCAAAGAGAGTAACATTAAACTATGCAGGAAGCATCTCACGTAAGTGAAGTTAGCAAATTAATAAATTATACAAGTGAGTGCAAATAAAATTCGTTTCAATTCCCAAATTTTGAGCTAGACATTTCAATAATTTAAAGAGAATTTCACGCCGAGAACATTTAATAAACCATTTAAATAATATGGTCTGAAACTTGCAAAATCAATTTATTTTGTGTATTTTAAATTGATTGTTATGCATTTAATTGTGTATTTATGCAATTTATGTGTTTATATAATAAATTTTATTCTGTTTATATCTAATTAGTTTTGACCCATTGAATATAAATATTACAAATTGTACCGTTGCGGTAAAAATTCCTTCCATTAGGTTATTGATACCTCTGAAAAGGCAGGTTAAAGCTACCTCGAATAAATTCTAAAAGTAAATAAATACTTTGTTTATTCTTGACAGCTACGCATACCATTAATAAAATAGATTATAAAATCAAAATAGGCGAGACAGCAAATATTATCTTTTATAGCAGTCCGGTTAACACTGATAACATCACCTTGTCTTATGTATATTGTGGACATATTTTTAAAATTAAAAAATAAACATTATCTTATATTGGCTATCCCTTAATATGCGTGACCACATTTATTATTGTACTTCTATGGCCTTAACAAACTCTTTTGTAAGTTGGAACATTACTGTGGCTATTATAACGTATCATTAAGCGCTAATCGCTTATTAAATTTTAAATTGAACCTGCCCCTTGCTTATTCGTTAAAAATTCACTAGGCTACTACACAAAAAATGTCAGTCCTTTTAGTAACAACAGTATATGGTGCGGAACACAACATGACCTACATACCGAACGCCATTTGACGGGCGGTAGCAGAAGTTATCGACGAGTGACCGTTTAACCCGAACTTAGTTTACATTATCTAATGATGTCTTATTCGTTTTTTGGCATTTTAAGAAATAGCCGATTTGGGTTGGTTCCAGGACTGGCATCATCAGTAGAACACCCAGTAACTGGAAGCTTCAGGGAATTTCTGTTTTTGTATTTTGCTGCTCATTAATTACTCTAGAAGGAAAAATGGAAATATCCCTATTCTTCTGAAGGTGATAGATTCACTATTACCAAACAGTATCTCACCTCCCTCCCTTCGACGACACTAGTTCATCAAAGCAATTTCTTCCTATATTTCATCCTAGATGACTATGAATACACGTTCTACAAGCTTCATGAATATAAAGTTAAAAGATTTAAGTATAGCTCTGTTCAGGTTGTAACGTGATAAAGTGGGGATGGTAAAATCCATCGAGAGCTGCTGAGGTTTTTAATAATTTTACGGAAGATCTATCAAAGCAGTGCTCAACTAACATTAACAAAACCTTTTCCTGTGGTTCTGGCAAAACTGTAGCGACTTCTATCGCAGTTGAATCCGCGTTCTTTGGGTATAGAAGCAAATATGTAATCACCACAACAATGAGGCTAGCGTTTTACCGTTATTTTTACTTTCTCTTACCTATACAAAATATGTAGAGTAAGTACTGTTTTCGTCCAAAATTTTGGATGTCGAAATTTTATTGGAAATACACGCTTTCAGCTCCCCTGAAACCGAAAATTAAATTTTTAAAAATTGGTCTGTCTGTGTGTGCGTGTGTGTGTATGTGTGCGTGTGCGTGTGCGTGCGCGTATTCGTGTGGCTGCGCGTGTGCGCGTGCTTGTGCGCGCGCGTGCGGGTGGGCGTGTGCATGCGCCTACGCGTGCACTTGCACGTGCGTGTGCTACATGCCACGGGAAGTGCCACTTTACTCTTGTCATTTTTTGGTTTTTCGAAATTTTCTCAAAATCGGCTCTAACAATTGTTTACTTTCTCTTCCTATATGAAATGGTATAAAGTATTGTTTTCGTCCAAAATTTTCGATGTCGAAATTTTAGTGGAAATACACGTTTTCAGGTCCTCCGAGTCCGAAAATCATGTTTTTTAGAATTGGTCTGTATGTGTGTGTGAACAGCATATCTCAAAAACGAAAAATCGTCGATAAACAAAATTTCATACTTAAATTTGTATCCAACCTCGCACACGACTGTAACAATTTTATTAGAATCCAATAACCGGAAATACCATTTTACTCTTGTCAACATGAGACGTCAAGAATTTAGTTAAAATCTAATGACCGGAAGAGCTACATTATTCTTGCGATTTTCAAGTTTTTTGCGATTTTCTCGAAAACGTTTTTAACAATTTTTTTGAAACTTGCTACGGTTCTTATGTATTTCACATCCTTTTCGCAAACTTAGAGATTTTCCTGAAAAAATGCTTTAAAGCGAATTTCAGGGACAATCTCTGGAGTTAAGCAGGGTTTTGCGTGTCCAGCAATTTGTATGAGTGTCCGTTACAATTATCGTTTCCAAAATAAACGTAAATAATAATTTAATCATTTGTGGACACTATTTCCATATCATGTGCGTAAGAGAAAGTCATGTGTTTTTTCAGACCAGATTTTTAATTTTCCTTTCCAAAGTCTTTTGTGAAATTGCGTAGATTTATGAGGCCAAGTTAATCAGAGAACCTTCAATCACTTGTTTTAGACTTGCTACTGTGTAATTTCAACGACTAAACTTTTTTTCTATAGTTACTTGGTATTTTTCTGTAATCACAAATAAAGTTTATCATACTATGATTATCTGTGCTAATCCCGAATGCCATGGTATAGATGCGATAACGTTCAACGACTGCATAACGTTGATATAATCCGTGCGTTAGGTTAAAATGAGTCAAATAATCTCCAAATTTACCTTATATATTTAAGACGAGTATGTTTTAGAAATACCTTTCACTGGCAAAATGTTTTAAATTGGAATTTACAAACACAAGTGCTTACTAGCAATCATACAAGTTAATAGTTATACAGGCGGATATAATTACATAATATACAAACATAATGAGGCAAATTCTAGTGAATTAGTCCCCACTCCAACGGTTGCAAATGAACCTGCCTTAACTCTTAATTTGGCAAGAAAAAAAAAGTTTGAATTATAAAAATTTTATTACAAATTTATGTTTTGGCGATCTTGTAGGACCCCTAAAAAATAAAAGAAAAAACACTTTATTTTCCATTTTCTAGAAACTACATGTCCGTCTCAGCGGACATTACCAACTATGCAGAAAATGGCATACTGATTTATCTGTCCCATGTGATGGACATTGTCAAAATATGAAAATAAAACATTATCTTCAATTATATATTATTAAAAACAAAAGGACATTATGATTATATGGTGTGAAAATTCAAAAAACAATTTCTAGGGCATTTTCCTGTGACGAAACAAAGTCTTATATTGCATTT
>JAHWXV010283865.1:0-14195 GCA_024586415.1 Phrixothrix hirtus | reverse complement strand
ATATATATATATATATATATATATATATATATATATATATATATATATTGATTAATTATATACCGGGTGTGTCAGACCACCCGTGTCACCCATTTATTTCGAAAACGAAGAGAGATACCATGAGATGTTTCAGAGAAGATTTGTATGGTTCTAAAGGGCTAACTTATGCTGATCTTCTTTTGACCTTGGTTGAAAGAAAAATGTACCTTTTAGAGGTCAATTTTAGTTTTTAAATACAAGCACCTAATTTTGTTAATTGTGTTAAAATACAGCCTTTTTGTCTTTTGACATTTTTTCATAAAATTCATGGTTTTAGAAATTTTCTATTTTAAATTTCGGATTTGCCATTATGAATTTTTATTTTCAATTCTTCTTATGTTCGTAAAATAGTGGCTTTCATTTATTTATAATAAATAAATGTATTAATCAGTAATGAAGAGATTCTATGAGCAACTGATGGTGTCTAAACGCGTTAGCAAAAATGTATTGCTCAAAATGGCAAGTAGTTTGAACAATTCAGTTAATTTCAGATGATTTCAATCAATCAGCCCTTATTGTACAAAATGTACAAAATCTGATCAGCAGCCCCCAGTGGTATACATAAGGTAATGCTAATTTTGGCGGTACTTACTAATTGCAGTTAACATGTTTCCAAGGAAAATTGAAGGTAGAAATGTTTAATGGCAAATTCGAAATTTAAAATTAAAAATTTCAAAAAGCACGTATTTTATGAAAAAATCTCAAAAGACGAAAAGTGTGTATTTTGAGGCAATTAATAAGATACATTAATCAAATTCGGGCGCTTCCATTTTTGACATAATTGTATGGAACAGATGGTCTGACACACCCGATATGTATTTTGAATTAAGCTTTCAACTGTAACTTTATATTATTGATAATTTAAAATTTAAAGGTAGTAATTTAGTCAAATATAAAATTTTAAATTAAACAGAAAATTCAAATAAAGGGTGTCATGAAGTAAGGCAAAGAGCATAAAATAATCGAGTACATATACAAAGTCTACCTTTAGGATATTTTTATCTAACTCTTTCTCTTACAATATACAGGTTTTAGAAAAACACAATGTCTCTTCAAGAAGTGTTTGGTCAATTTATATAAGTAACGTAACTAACAACTTGCTTTAGGATACGAAGTATTTCTACAGTAAAGAAAGCTTGCTGAGATCCACAAAACTAAACGAATAGATTTTATTTTACGGTATAACGGGGAAGAAAAAGGCTTTTTAACCAGAATTGTGACTAGCAATGAGCCTTGAGTAGCCTATGCGAACGCTGACAGAAAGCAGCAGTTTCTGGCTTGAGATAAGCTTGTCGAATTTGTGGAGCGTGATACGATAACTTTTGAAGTCTATTGTGAGACTTTAAGAAACCGAGACAAGCTATTCAAAACAAACGTTGGTGTTGTGTTTTCGCATAATAGCACCAGTCCTCACAGTTCTCGGTTAACCTAAAATCTTTTGAACCAATTCAAATGGAGCATTTTCAATCATTACCCTTATAGCCTCGATTTGGCTACAAGTGATTTTCATTTGTCCACTTACATGAACAAAGTGGTTCGGAACTCAATATGATGACGACTAACGGCTTCAAAGTGGTGTAACAGATTGGCTATACTCCTAGGCGGCTGAGTTTTATGAAATTGGATTGAGAAATTGGTGAAACGTTATGAAAAGTACTTGAACTTACATGGTGACTATGTTGAAAAGGACTGACAAGCGAAATTTCCGAAAGCACTCGGTATGTTAGCACCTTATATTAAGAAAATGGCCAAACTATTTGAGTTTTTCCTTCTCTTTAATATAGAAGGCTACTATTTGACAAGTGTCATCTAAATGAACATACATAAATTGAATCATGGAATGTTTTATAATCAATAATCTTATATAAATCGTGCAAATGCACTACGAACATTCGCGCTCGATAACGACTACACAGAGAAAATTACTGAAAAATTCGCAATTCGTAACGCAATCGTAAATTTCGTCAAACCTAATCGACATCGTCGTCTGGCTAGTTTGAGTGAAAGTATCGCTGCTGTGTGCGATAACGTTAGAACGAACCAGCAACTTTATTCGACGATGTTCTCAACAGTTTGCCTTATTTCACGTTTGTAGGGTTCCACTGGCCTAAGAATTGAAGCCTTCTGGTCATTTTCAACGTGACTGGCTAGTTTTGGAAATAAGCGACGGAGATACAAATTTTTGCAACAAAAGCATTCTCAGCGATGGGGCTCATTTTCATATCAACGGATACGTTAAAAAGAGCTGATGCATCCACAACGTATTTGGTGTGCATTTGGGTAAATGGCCATCATTACCTCTTAATTTTTTCCAGATAATGTTGAAAACTCCATTGCTATTACTGTTCAGTGATATCGTGAGGAGCTTCGACCTATTTCTAAACCGAATTGGCATAGACTTGGGCAAAATCTGGTAATAACAGCATGGCGCCAACGCTTAATTTATTGTAAAAAATTGCCTCGCGGTGTAATCTCGCGACAGGATGACGTCAATTGGCCACTAAGAGTTGCGATTTAACACCTTTGCACGTTGTTGGAGATATAGAAAGGTAAGGTTTACGGCGATTTTCTAAAGGCAACTCCCGAGAGATGAAGTTATGGGAGCCAACTTGTATAAAAATGGTATGGAAAATTTCGAAGTGTAGCCGAGCGCTCATTTGAAATATATATTCTGCGTTACGTCCATTTACATAAAATTATAAAGTGTAACATAAAATCACGATTGTTAAATATTGCTTAAATTTTTAGATTGCTTTGCCACTGATATTGAAAAAGAAGATTTCTTGGCAGTTGATTCTAATTAAACTGAAATATGGAATTTAATTAATTTGTTGTAGTCGATTATTGACGAGTGGTTCATTTCGTTTGCAAATTTTCGTATGTGTACCTTTCAGATATCCGAAACAGTTTGCCTTATTTTGGAAATCTCATTATATTTACAAATCATAAATTAGAGTAAAATATTCAAACTGGCTACCTTTCTATGAAATTGTTTAAAATTAAGCATTACTAAAGACTAATGAAAAGTGAGATATGCGTCAAGCCTCATAATATTATATTCATATAATCATTTGCGAAGGATTGTACATATGTAAGCATCCTTGTAAATAAAATACATGTAATTTTCATGTAACTTATGCGTACTTTCAGGAATTAACATGAGAATTTATGTAACTTGTTCGTCTAGGTACACTTTGAAGTTAGTTAACAAATAATTAAAATTTGAGGAAATGATGGATTTAATTCGTATTTGCAGAATTTAACGAGACGTCGAACTATAAAATTCTAGATCGACATTTTAATATTTAGCACGTTCTCTTTTTCCCTTTGTCATACTTTTCTAGTTTTGATGCAAAAATGATGTACTGCAAAAATTAGTGTAATTAAATAGATGTTTAACAGAGCTAAATTACATAAGGTCGTGGTTAAAAGATAGAGATGCTACATTTTATAGGCTTCACCCCAATAAAGCTGCATACCTTCCTTTATATTGAAACTAATTGATTTTGTTTACTAATTGATATAGTTTAAAAATACGATTATAATGAATACCAAAACCTATTGTTAATAGTATCATTAATTTATGTAACTGACTCGTTCACGAAGTCTGCAGGAGATAATCACATTTTGTCACGGTTCATGAAATAGGCAAGAGGCGAAGCGTGCTCTCGGAATGGCCAGAAAATTGCTCACTACTTAAAAAGAATAATTTCATAAGCAGTATGCTGCCCTTATACTGTTGTAGTGGTATAAATATTCAGAGAATTCATAAACAACAATATCATCATTTTAACGTAATTAAGACAGCACTCAATTTTCTGTAATAACACGAAGAAAATAAAATATTAAAAATCTGGGAAACGAATCTTCGGATTTTATTTTTAAAAGCTTTTATATAAAACTGCGGAACATTAGATCGCATTATTTATATAATATGAAATTTCTGCATCAGAATCCTACACAATAATTGGGTATTTTCCTTAAGAGCCTAGGTCACATCATAAAAAATAAAAGAATTCAATTAATGGAAAATCGCCTAAAAAAACAGACTAGGGAGGTACAAAGTTAAAGTCTTCATAAACAATGATTAAAGTAAACAACCGGTCACAAAACCTTAACTATTTAATTATTCAAGGGAAATAAAAGAAGTAACGGTAAACCAAAGGATGCGAGCAATTCAAAAGTAACCGTGGACTTGAGTCCAATTTGTTTGAAGAAAATTCTATCGCTTACGGTTTAGATAAATTGGTTGAAAATTAAAAATTCTTTAACATTCAAGTAAGTTGTTTTAAAAAGTTAAAGAAATAATAGCCTTTAAATTCAGTTAACTGTCCCTAAATTAATTATTCCCATTTCTTTTGATCGGCGTCTTTTAGTATCTAAATTTTAATTACTAGAATTATTGACTGTCTAAATAAGTTTAACAAATTTTACAATAAAATATATGCGCCGATTTAAATTTTTGCAAATTCCTTGTCAGAAAATCTTGACGGGAAAGTCATAAATAAATGACAGAATGATGTGCGGAAAACGTTGTCTTTAAAAACCTTAATCTCCATATTTTAGTTTAAATTCGCTTAATGCAAATATAAAGTTGACTTTCGGCTACATTTTTCTCTAAACTGAACTGGTCGTTACAAAAATTTATGGAATTGGTTTAATCGCAATTCTTTCTTACTTAAAGTTGCTCTTTTAAATCTGGTGTTTGTTTAATTAAACTAGAAGAACTGACACTTGGTTAGAATTTTATACGTGTATCAATTAAGCTTTCTAATATCTATACCACGAAAGCGGTATTTATTTTTTAGTAAATAAAACATTTAAGATACTTGCTAATTTAAAAAGTATCCCTTTCAGATGTAGTTGTGCGTTTGTTAAAGTTTATTTGTGTATCACGCTAAATGTAAATTTTTAACCAGAGGTTGGTAAATACATATGTATGTGTCATGCTTTGTGTTTTTACAAAAAGTTAGACTTTTGGAATTTCGCAACCGCAAATGACTGAAATTAAACATTTCAAAATAAATTCCATATTTCGGTTACCTTAAAATTATTGATTAACATTATTTGGTACATTCATTTAATGCAATTTAATTTGCAACTATTATGTAAAATAAATAACAGAAAATTTCAAATACAGACTTAATTTCGGGCAATAAAACATCTGTTCGCAGAAACTTTAATCTTATATATCATAGTCGCACAATTTCACCGCGAGTACTACTTTATAAAAAAATCTCTCATAATATAAAGGAATGAGTCTCCTGAGGAACTATTCATTTTATTTATAATACAAAACAGTCCGAGAGCTTGATATATATACATTTTTCGTATAGGGTATTTTATACTCAATTAAAGCGTAATTAATGTAAGTGCTTACTGATATTCTTGACGTGTATCTGCTTTACTTAAAGGTACTTCTCGCTTGACATTCAAACGGTCGACAATTTATGTAAATTGCAAAAGTTTAAAGTGAAGTTTATGCTAAGATACCTGGAAGTTATTTTCAAGTACAGGGATTAGTATCGTTAAACATTTCAAGTAAGGAAATTCTGCGCTTAAAAAATAATTTATAACTATTAACACGTGTTGTGTATGTCTGAACCAAGACGAAAATCAAACTTGAATATCAATTATAAGAAATACTTAAAAATAAAATATTTCCTACCTGGCGAAGACGTGCGGGTATTAAATCCTGCTCCCTTAGGGGTTGAAACCATCCAGATAGAGATCCAACAGCCAGTACACCCGCCAGTATCAGAAGGCAGAGGCAAAGACCCACCAGGAGCCGGCTCTGGTTTGATAAAACCATAGCCATGGTGAATATTCATATGATTTCCTTTTTAAATCATATTCGTTCCGGAGATCGCGAACTTTTGAAACAAACGTCAGCGCTCCTGGTGTATAAGGGATGTACTAACGTTATCAGCGTCGCAACGATACTGTGCTAGAAGCATCGCGGCGCTCACTGGATTAGTACAGATCACAGTGTCCTCCTGCGGTACTTGGCTGCGCAAGGGTTTAAAGTGCCGCTAACCCTAAATAAATGAGCTTTATGTCCGGATGTGTTTTAAAAAATTATTGTTCCGTAATTCTTAACGAGTGACCTGAACATTTACACAGAACTTTTAAAAAGGAATTCAAAAATGCAATAAAAGATTCAGTCATTGTTTGAACGCTAAAAGTTTCGAGAAACCTCTTATCTTAAGCTTTATAGGATCTCATTTCCCCAAGGAACATTTTCGGGCTATCGGTTACAGTTATCTCTAATCAAGTTTAAAGAAATTCACATAAAGCTCTACAGTAATATTTTGATGTCCGGTTTATTTGACAAAGACGGCTCGTCTGATTAATTCTACCGTAATGGTCATTCATAAAATATATCATATAATAAAGGCATACCTTGCTAATTCACAATTTCTTTCTATTATCTAAAATTATTTTAAATATATATACTTTATAAAATCTGTCTTTTTGTAACACTTTAAGCGATACCTGTGTGTAAATGTTTCAAATATAAAATTATGTACATTATGTATACAAGGGTTGACTAAAAAAGATAATCCTTAAGGATCCTCAAAATACCTTCCCACAAGAGAAGATAAAACCTCTATAAAATTGTTAACAGGTTCTACAACAGTTTTTACGTGCAGAATTATTTTATTTGAAGTTTTTTCAATATATTTTTTCCTACAAAATATTGGCATTTAAGAAACGCACAATCAAAATTCAATCAATTTCGATTTATACGCGCTTTTTAAAATGTGCTTTAATATTAATATTAATCATAGTCTTTAAAAGCTTAAATGACAAATTGTTAGTTTTTGCATTAAAATTAAAATTATTCTAATTTATTCTTGCTTTACAAAAATTTGAATACTTACTTTAGGCTATTGAAAATTTAATCTTAAATGATACATTAAAATTAAGTTAGAAAGGTTTCTGGGAACAATTTTTAATCTGTTTTTCGATAAAACCATTTCTAATACATTACTGCGTTATGAAATACATTTTACATTATACATACATTATCAAAAATATTTTGCCATGATCAGTTCACATTGCTAATAGTTGTTAAATATTACTCCTGTTTAGATTAATTAATCTAAATTATTCCTCATTTGTTTTTTACTTTATAGTCAGTGACCAGTGGTCCCAACTCTCAAAACCGGAATAACTGCGTAAAAAATTGAACTAACATGAGTCGTGGAGAAAGTGTAAAAGAAAATTTTGCACTATAAATACAGTGGGTAATTGCCAAAAATGGGACTCAAGGTGCCTAAGAACATTCTTTTGTAGTTTTCTTAAAAACTAAAAAGTGCGAGCTTCAGGATTAAATTAAATGAAAAACCAAGAAATTCTATAAAAAAGGGCCCCTCAAAACTTTTTCCTGATTACAATCTTTTTACCATTATTGATATGTAAGATTTCAACGATATAGTCGCAATGCGACGTTTTCAAAAAGTTAAGGTAAAATGAAGGGTAAAAAGGTAAAGAGTTATTCCAATAGCGAAAGCAAAATGCATTTTAACTTTAGTCGTTATTGGGATGTTATTTTCCCATCTACCTAAATATCACAGTATTAAAGATTTGGTGGATTCTATTCTTCCAAGTTGCACATTTATAGATTATTATCTTCAGTAACATGGAAATTGCAGAACCATTTAATCTTAGTAGATATATTTATCTGATTATCTTTTCAAAGAAGAACTATAAACGATAACCTAAATCTTTTAATAATGTGTTGGAATGTACCGTGTCTTAAATAACTAGCACTTCATGCCGAAGAATTTCTAGTGTCTGCGGAGGGTATCTAGGTTTCTCAATGTCTTCATCATCATATCCCTTATTTGCTCTATCGGAGACACATCAGAAGATCTAGATGACCATGGGATAAGGTTAATGTTGCCTTCGAGAAAAAAGTTTAAATAACCTCTTGAGACATGGGCATGAGCATTATCCTGTTGAAATATTGGATTTTCCATCTGCTGCAGGAAAGGAATCACATGACGTTTTAATACTTCCTCAATATACTGCTGAACTGTCAAAGCTCCTCGGATGAACACCCGAGGGGATATAGTCCCATAAGCGATATAACCCAATAACCTGACTTTTGCAATTCGGTGCACAGGTATTTCAACAGAGAATTGGGGATCATCCCTTTCTCCGCGTCTTCTTCTGACCCGCATGCGACTGTCATGAATTCGCAGATAGAAGCGAGATTCATCGCTGAATATGACTCTGCGCCACTAAAGATGCCAATTTAGTCTTATCTTGCACCATTCCTAACGCTGCCATCGATGCTTTGCAGTGAAGCGTAACGTCAGATATGGCCGATACGATATTAAACCAAAAGATCAAACATGACGATAAAACGTTCGAAGTATTAGAAGATAGTCCTCGCTATGAACTGATATTATAGGAAAAAATCGTTCTCGAACTGCCATTAATCGAAGTTATCAGCCTTGAACCGCAAATGTCCGTCTTTCACCCCCAGGTCCTCTTCTACGTCATTCTTGGTTTTATCTGCTCCATTTAAGATAACATCGAATAACGGTGGTTTGGTTTCGGTGAAAATAATTTGCAATTTCTCAAAACGAGGAACTTCTTTTCCGCAGTCCAACAATTCGTACTCTATCAAATTTTTGCGTTCTGGAACGCTTGATGTAATTAGTAACATAAAAACCACTCAAAGCGCATGAAATGTAATCGAAACTATATCGACCAATGCTTAAAAGAATTAAGAGATCGTCAGAAAAACACATCTGAAGAAAGTTAGAAACTACTGCAAAGAGTGTCAAATGTGACATTGTTACATGCTAAACATCTTAAAATTTAATCAATTATTAATAATAGGCATCCCAACAATTCTATCAAGTTTAGTTAAAAGGCTCACCCCCTTATTGGTGTTTGTTTTCAACGGCATGAAATTATACGTATATCTATTATGAGACTAGTTCAATAAGTCAGACAAAAACGCAAAAGATAGCACGATCAGAATAAAATCAGTATAGTTTGTTAAAGCACATTGCTCTATATGGCACAGAACCAATTTTCAAGAACGTCTACAGGTTAGTTTGTGTTTAACAGTCATTTAATGTAAACACTTTTATTGGTTTTGCTAGAGTGGAAAAAGGTGATTTTCCGGTCTCATTAAATACTATTTTCATTTGAAAAAAGCAATAACAGAGACAAAACAAAATCTTGAAAATTTTATCACGACTTTGCCACATTAACGTAAATGATTCACAAGTGACTTAAAGATCTTCGTTGTGGTCGTACGAGCGTTCATAATACTCAGCTATCTAACAGGCGAAAATAAATAATAACAAAGATACAAGATAGTATTTAGCAGATCATTTAGTGAAGGTGCGTGAGATTGTGGAGCGTTTAGAGTTGTAGATTGATGCAACAGTTTAAAGTTAACATGATGATTTGGATATAAAAGTGCTTTTTGTAGGTTGGGTGCCACGTTTGTTAACAGTTGATCAAAAACGTAATCGTTCAACAACATTGCAGTGTTGTTTAAAACTGTTTAAGCGCAATAGATTTGAATATTTGTGTTGATCTATTACTGTTGATGAGACTTGGATTCACCAGTATCCCCGGAAACCATAAATCAATCGAACGAGAAGGCAAAAGTGATGTCATCGGCTGGTAAAGTCATGCAACCGTTTTTTGAAAAGCTTGCAAAATGATTTTCATTGACTACTTTCAAAACGATATAACAATGACTGCCGAGAACGTTATTCATTGTTATTGAACCTGTTGAATGAATACGATAAAGCACCAGTGCATTATTCATTTATTGCCACTGCAAAACTACATAAATTGCATTTTAAAATGCTTCCATATGCCCCATGTTCGCTCGGGTTGCTTTCTTCTGACTATTTATTTTTACCAAACATGAAAACTTGGCTATCTGGTAACAAATTTTCGTCCAATGAAGAAGTGATGCCGAAGCAGACGCGTATTTTTCAGATTTTGATGTCTTATTTTATTGAAAGTATTAACCGTGTTGAATATTGTTGCAATAAGCGTATTGAGTTAGAGGGTACTATGTTGAAAAATAAAATGTTTTTACAGCGAAAAACAACTACTTGTTTCAATTTTACACAACTCATTGAACAACCCCGCTAGTCGGTGTGGTACCCTGCAGACGTTGTTTATTTAAAATACTGGAAAATAAAGTACTTTGTTTATTTCTATTTGTTAAAGGATTTCCCTTTTAATATTATATGACGCCATAGCGCCTAATTTAGCGCTAACACTTTAATACGTTAGATTAAAATAAATCTTGTTATAGAAGTTCTAGTTACATTTTCGCGTATGCGTGATGATGTTTTGCATCGTCATCAGAAATTTGTTTAAAATTGCAATATTATTATAATAGACGTTATTGAACTTAATTCATAAAGATTTGAGATTCCTTAAAAACACCGAAAATTCAATGCAGGGTTATGTTTACATGTTTTGTGATTATGGCCATGGCAACGGCGTATAATGTTGCTGTACATAAAAAGTCTATCTTAACTCATCTGGTAAGTACTTAAAATGAATTGTTTGTTATTGAAAATCTTAGTAAATCTAATAATAATTCTACGTAGAAAGAAATAATTTTAGATTAGGGCATATTTTTGAATTTATTTCTAAAAAGATGCATAATAAATATAATTATTCACAATATCAATTTTCCACCACCTGGCTAAAATTTGTTATTCGAATGAGATATGTGGGAATTATATGCACGAAAACATTCATTTATTTTTAATTCAGTGTGTTCACATGTGAAATTCGGTAAACAACAAAAGCAATGTATAACTGAAACAAATAGTGAATGAAATACCGAAATATGGATTAAATGAAATAACTGATGAAACTTACGCCCCTCCCCTTAGTATTTCTAGATAATCGATGGCGTGTTTTAAAGACTGTCCATATATGAAACAATATTTGTATACAGAGAGTTTAGGTCCGTTGTTGTGCAGAAAAAGGATATCCTTTGGATTTTGATCTTTATACATGGAAGGGTGGTCTACTACTAGGTGTAAATGTACTCAAGCAGTTGTCTTATTCGAAGATTTTGCAGAATTAATGCCTGTTTAGGAGAACTATTGATCCAGTGTGCACCCCATGGCTAACTTACTGTTAGAAAATGTATTTGCTTGCAGAACAATTAGATATAATAGAAAAGACTATTTAACTATCCTAAAACACAAAGCCGACTTTTTTCACCCTGCTGAGGTCGCTGTAGTGAAGTAGAAAGACGGAAGTAGGAAGACTGTTTCAGTAATATCAACTATTTAGGTTCCTTGTAAAAATGTAATAGTCTTAAGCCATGATAAGCTTGGTAATCAGTCACCAGTAACTTATCCACAAGCTATAGCTGTGTACGAGTATAACACAAATATAGGCCGAATTGATCTTTTAGTTATACAACAGCGTTTCACTTTCAAATTTTGCCCGCCGTTGTTCTAAAATTTCATATTGAAATTTACGTATAAATTTGTAAATAATACTTTTATGTCTGTCTTTTTATGTGGTCTATTCACTAGATGCCTTTAGAATCCCAGATAATGATATGAATTATCGTGCGTGCATATGACTGGATTTTAAATTCCTTTAGTGATAGTGCGTGCTTTGGTAATTACGAAGATGAATACAGGCGTCCGCTGCCGACTCCCTGAAGTTACAGACCCTTATATGTCGAATTAGATCTGCTTCAAGTAGGAGATGAATACAGGATTCATGCCCGGTTTTGCTTGACCCTTACAACGATTGAAAATTTTCTGAACAGCTTTACGCGCCATTATTTGTCGAAGGGGGCCATACATCCTTGAATCCATCTTGTGCTAACTTTAGATATTTGCTCGTTGGTTATATCCAAATTAATATGAATTCGTCGGTCTTTTGGAATGAATGATTCAATTTATTACAAGTATTATACATATTTATTTAATACTAGGTGTGCCGTAAACTAGTTACTCGAATAGTTGCTATTGAAGCTCAACTTGATTGACTTATCTGTCAACTCTCTGTATGTGCGGTTGTGTTGTGCCATGAATTCTTGTTTTTATTTAATGAGGGTTTGAACTGATTAAAAAATTGAAGGGCCTACACTTGTCAATTTCTAAACAGAAGAAGTGTGAAACCATTATATAATCAACATGAAGTTAAAAAGTTTTATGAAGAGAATGTCAATGATGAAACTTTAACAAAAATTTCGGCGAGCAATTCAGAATAGACGACAAGGTCTGGTGTCTACTAGAATTGCGCTGATACACAACAATTCCAGACCTTGTGTTTCTGAAAAACGCCACAACTTCTTCAACAATTTCAGTAGGAAACTTTTGAAAACCTACCCTCAGCCCAGATGTCGCTCCTTATAATTATTACGTTTTTACGAAAATGAAAGCCTTGTCACTTCTCACAAAACTTAAATATATTCAGTCCTCCTGTCCATATCAAAAACGAACTATTAGCTGTGAAACGTTATTTCATGTAAAAGGAAAGGGAATACATTAAGTTGTGATAAAATTTCTACCTTTCGTTCACTTTCATCGTGGGCTTTATCAGTACAGAAGAATATCGTCAGCAGTTAAGCAACTCCAGTTGTCAAGCAGATTCAACGGGTTCACCTCTGAAGCAATTGAGTTAATATAGTATTCTAAAGATGTCTCTTAAAAAGTGGACGGAATGTTCACGTTTTTTCAAAACTTGTTAGAGCCTTTTTATGGAAATCATTTTATTTACATCGATTTTGGCCGTGAAATCCTTCTACTAACAGTATCATTTTCTTGTTTCTTGGAATTCAATAAGGGACATTAGTACGAATAACATGTTCAGGAATTCGAAAATTGTACAGGAATCTATTCCCAGGAAAATAAGGAAAATATTTAGTTAAATTAAATGAGAGAAAGCGTATTATACGTTATTCGATTCTAAAAAATAAAAAGAAATTAGGCTCTTCATGCTATAACCAAACTACTATTAGGTAAAGGAATGGTTTTTTTATTTAAGAAAAATTGAAGGAATGACATGGAAAAACAGAAATGGACATTGAATAGATTCTGGTAGAGTAACTATGAATGGAGTTGTGCCACCTACAAAAACTGGAGCAAATGTACATTACATCTAGGTGAAACAGCTGTAATGGAAGTCGGCGTAAAAGCTACTTCAATAAACTAAACTTAAGCAAGGTGCATTTTTTGTTAAAATTTTAACTATTCTGGTGGTCCAATAATATGCATCCAAATATTGAAATTGTGTTCTATCATAACTCTGTATATCGTGAACAAGAACTTTATTGGTAGATGTTTAGTAAATTACAAATTTTTCGCCAGGGATTCAGTTAGGAGTGATAAGAAACCCCATTCCTTGATTGAGGTGGTTACATGACGTAGGGTAGATAATATGTGAAATACAACCCAGGAAGTGGAAAACTGTAGATCAAGCATTTAAATTGTGAATTTAAAGGTGGAATCTTCAAAATACTATAATTTTTGAGGTAGCGTAATAATAATATTTTGCAGATCTTTTTTTAAATATTATGTACAATTTCACAAAGGGCTTATGTTTGTTTAGAACGTCACCTTTGCAGCGGCGAGAGTATATTTTAGTACACATTGTATGCAACTTACATTACAGGGTTGTGCCTTAAAAGTCCTTGTTTAATTGGTTAATTTGTTAAATCGTTACATAAGCTATCTTATATGTGAAATTTAACGAAAATATATTAATAATTGTATTTGCATATTTACAGATTTTAAAGGTATTTAAAATAATTGGGTTGAGTGAACTCGCAAGACTTTTGACACATCTTTTAACAATTTTTTCTGAAAGAAACTTAAGCTTTTGGAATCACAATGAATTATAAATAAGTTTAATTCTAATTAATTTTATAGGAAAAGGGATTTCGTAGGAACTTTAATTTTATTTTTGTGTTAAATTAAATTTGCAGTTAACTTTCTTTGCCATTCCCATTTAACGATTTATTTTTTAAATCTGTAGGTTTAACTGTTGTGTTGTCCCTTAATTAAGGTTATATTTTAATTTAGTTACAATGTGACTGAAATTATACTAACATTCAATATATATATATATATATATATATATATATATATATATATATATATATATATATATATATATATATA
>JAHWXV010283842.1:0-18637 GCA_024586415.1 Phrixothrix hirtus | reverse complement strand
ATATGTTGTTGCTGACTTTCGTGCTGATATACTCTGCGTGTACATCATATAGTAGTTTTTGGTCAAGATAGATTCCAAGAAATTTAACGTGATGGGAATTGACACCATCGACTTTTTTGAGCGTTAGCAACAGTTCAACAGTTTTACCTAATAACAAACAATTATATTTCTATTTATGTATAATAATTTTAATAATAATAACAGCTTTATTGTTAAACAGAAATCCATTAACAGACCAATTAAATTAAAATTCTCATAAATGAATTATTATAAACATCAAGACATCACCCCTGTTTACCACTTTTGGTATTACTTTAATATTTTGGATTAGAATGATAAAATCAATATTAAGTTTACATGAAGGAGATTTAACTTTATTCAGAAATTCGAAACTTTGTTATTATTTGGATTTCCACGACTCATATAAAATCTGTTTAGAAAAATACCAACTGGCCAATTATTTTCATTCAAAACGATATCAGAATAATCTTTTTGGAATAATTACTTTAAACGTAGAGTAAGAATTGTATTTAGTTTTTAGAGAAAGACAATTAAAGTTATGTATATCTAATTTTTTTAAATGGTCCTTAATGTTTGTTACTTTAATATCTGGAGATAGCCTTAATACAAAGAAATGTTCTACCTTTGGAACAGCCGTTCAATTAGAATTAATTTTTTCGAGATTTGAACCTGTGCCTATTTTTACTTTCTCTTACCTTATATGAAATATAGGTAAAAGTGAAAGTATTGTTTTCGACCAAAATTTTCGATGTCGAAATTTTAGTGGAAATACACGCTTTTGGGTCCCCTGAGTACGAAAATCATGTTTTTGAAAATTGGTCTGTGTGTGTGTGTGTCTGCGTGTGTGTGTCTGCGTGTGTGCGTGCGTACATGCGTGCGTATGTGTGCGTGTGTATGCGTGTGTATGCGTGTATGCGCGTGTGCGTGTTTGTGTGTGCGTGCGTACATGCGTGCGTATGTGTGCGTGTGTATACGTGTGTATATGTGTATGCGTGTGTGCGCGTGTGTTTACGTGTACGTGTATGTGTGTGTGCGTGTGCATGTGCGTGTGCGTGTGCGTGTGCGTGTGCGTGTGCGTGTGCGTGTGCGTGTGCGTGTGCGTGTGCGTGTGCGTGTGCGTATGCGTGTGTGTGTGTGTGTGTGTGCGTGTGCGTGTGCGTGTATGTGTAAGCACGCGCGCGTGCGTGCATGCGTATTTGAGTGCGTACGTGTGTGTATGTGTTTGTGTGTGTGTGCTTGCGGATGTGGTGGTAAGTGGGTGCGCGTGCGCGTACGTGGATGCATACGTGCGTGCGGGCGTGCGTGTGATGCGGGCATGCGTGCGCGTGGACGTGCGCTTGCGCGTGCTTGTGCGCGAACGAGTGCGTGCGCATGGGCGCGCACGTGCTCGTGCACTAGTGAGCGCGTGCGTGCACTAGTGTGCGTGCGCGTGCACGACTGCGCGCGTGCTCGCGTTCGTGCTTGCGTACGTTTGTGCGTGCGTCTGTGTGTGCGTCTGTTTGCGTGTGTGTACCTGTGACCACCATAACTCAAAAACCATAAGTCCTAGAATTACAAAATTTTCTATTTGAGTTTCTATTCATAGTCGCACGCAACCGCGACAAATTCAATAAAATCGGAAAAACGGAAGTGCCATTTTACTGTTGTCATTTTTTGGTGTTTTGAGATTTTTTCGAAATCGGCTATAACGATTTTTTCTAAATTACTATATTTCTTATACATATAATGCCCTTTCATATAATCTAAGCGGTTTTTTAGAAAATTCCCCGTAAGTCGAGTAGCCGGAATCAAAAGCTTTGTTAATATCGAATAACTGCAAGTACATCCTTATCGTTGTCATTTTTAGATATTTTCCGAATTTTTCGTTTTTCGAGATTTTCACGAAATCAGTTGTAACGATTTTTTTAAAATTTATTGTATTTCTTAAGAATTTGAGACCCTTTCATGTAATCTGGGCGTTACTCAGAAAATTTTCTGTAAATCGAGTAACTGGAAGTACTTTCACTGTTAACTCTGAATACAATAACTATGAAACTAATAGTCCTAATTAAATGAAAATTTATATTTGGGGTCGTAATCGCCTTTTTCTCCAAAATCAAAAAATTTTTTAAAATCGAATAACCGGAAGTACCGCTTTATTTCTGTTATTTTTAGATATTTTCCGATTTCTACATTTTCACGGTTTTCTTGAAATTGGCTATAACGAATTTTTTTAAAGTTAGTATATTTCTTAACTGCTTAATTTAATTTTATAATAAGTAAGGAATTTCTCTAATAAATTTTTGAAAATCAAGTAACCGGACGTACTTGGAGTATTAGCTGTGAACAACGTATCTCAAAAAGTAATCATTATATGAAAATCACAAACTATATTTATATTTTATATCTTCTGTATATTAGAGAGCAAGAATTTAGTTAAAATGGAATGACCGAAAGTGCCACTTTATTCTTGCGATTTTTAAGTTTTTTGCGATTTTCTTGAAAACGTTTTTAACAATTGTCTTGAAACTTGCTACGGTTCTTATATCCTTGACATCCTTTTACGTCAACTTAGAGGTTTTCCTGAGAAAATGCGTTGAAGCGAGTTATCAGAGAAAATCTTTGGAGTTAAACCAGGTTTTAGGTGTCCAGTAACTTGCATATTTGTATATCTATGTACGTAAGAAAAAGTCGTGTGTTGTCTCACACCAGCTTTTTATATGTGTTTTATAATTCCTTTTTTTGTATGATCCTTCTCCTCCGCCATTATATACGTATTTCAAGTACTATTAAAGCTAAAATAGCATATAAATCGCGAATCCAAAATTTTTGACACAACAGATTAACGAAACCAAATATTCCAAAATTTTTAGGAATTCGCAAATTGAAACACTAAAACAAATTATACTATACCGAACTGAATTAAACCAAAATAATTCAAAACAACTCAAATATATTTAAAGCTAATGATGTTCAGAAAATTAATCAAAAATCAGGACGAGTCTAATCAAAGCTGTGGCAAAATTTTAATTAACACTAACTAAGGGAATTTAATCTAGAAAAGAACATCAAGGAATAGTAATGAATAAAAATTAATCAAAATAATGATGTAATACATTACAATTCTAGACTCATTGTTATTTATTTGATAGAATCGGTCATCTCAATGAGTCATTTGCGATTACATCACCTATTTTATTATAAGGAACATATTGGATTGTTCTAGAATGTTCTATTAACTTTTCATTGTTTCTAATTCTTGTTATACTGCCTCCTTAAGACTGTTACGTCTCGTAACAGTGACTTTGGACTTTACACTTGCAATGGTTCTACCGTTGCTGTCGAATGTCGGAATCTGTGCTGCGATCCATACTGGCAGTCCCATCTCTTGAAGAAGTGGAAATTCATAGATTTCATCGTTATCTGAGTGCTTTTTGGATATCAACTACACACAAGGATCTTGACCCCAGTGTCTCGAAGCACTATCTCTAAATGTTACGTACCATGCGCCAATTAAGCTAGTCTAGACCGCAGCCGAGATTTGCTACGGCTAACGTTCTACCGGCACTAGTAGATGCCATAATACCTTTCACAAGTCTTCATTGCGTGGTTTTTGATGCGATAATGATTTCGTCACAAGGTAGCAAATATTTCGCATAACTTGGCGGTGACGGCGTTATAAGTGACATGGCTTTCCAATTTTTCGCTGTTATATTTCTTCTATGCCACCATACCTCGTTTTAAACCCAACTGTGATGCCGCGGGACATTCCGACATCTTTAGCGGCACAATGATCAAGGGGGTACTCCTCTAGTACCTCAAACAGATTTCTGCAGCGTGAAGCTCAATATACAATGATGGAAATTCGATATACTACTCGTTAGTTTACCCTGAATCAGAGAATAAATTTCCTTGGATAATTACTTAATTGCTGATAGTATGCCAGGTGACAAAATGCCGTTATGAAAGCAGCAGATGCATCGAGCCGCTGCCAGGCCAGCAAAGTGGAGTCGGGGTAGGTCGACGAACATATAACGTTCAAACATCATACTGAGTAAGGCAAAATCGAGAATTTTGAACACCACCAGTTCCGGTCGCAGATGACCAGGGATGAGGACGCACTGTGTATATAAGATGATAAATTATCTTACCGGAACGAAGCGGCTTTCTCCAGGAATCGGTACAGCTTGTGTTGCTAAATTAGCTAATATCAAAAGTGCCGCTGTAATTGACGCAATCCTATAAGTTAGTTTGTTTTAGCCTGTATTCATAGTGAGGGCCTATTAGATATTATGGAGAAACTAATAGTTTTCTGGAGGTAAAAATGTATAGAGTGAGGATTACCCAAATGCTCTATTCAGCTAAAATATTAACAACTTTATATCATTTCCTATTATACAATAAATGGGCAGTAACGTCGTTATTTCAAATAGAAGGCCATTATTTTTATTAGAAAATTCTGTAAGACTCGCTATTTTAAGGTAACTTTAATGAGCAAGTCTCAGCTCTAAAACAAATAAAGATTTAATTTACCAACTGAAACTTATAGATTATCTTTCTTAATATGGAAATATAAATTTGAATTACTATTTACAGATAAGTATTTTAAGTTGATTAACCAATCGTTATATCAAAGAATATACCAAGCGGTTTAAATCTATTAAACTGTATTTTAGGTATTAAAAGATTCATAAATAGGTAAGATTCGCAACACAAATTATACAAATTTTCTAATCACTTAAACTTCCTCTCGCCTCTTATTACTGCGCTGCAAGTTTTTTATCCCAAAGTGCAGGTATCTTACATCTCGATACCAGCACAAGTTGTCAACATGAGTACGTCGATTAAGTGGGTGAGTTTCTAAACGTGGAAAATAATTATCTAATGTTGATAATTTATCAATCGCCGAAATTGTGAATGGGCGCCAGGAGCAAGATAAGTCAGCAAAAAAAATTGAATATGACGTAAGCCTAACGTCACAAACAACCTAAATTATTTGTATCCACTCCAATAAATCTGAAATATTTAACACAAATTTTACAATTAATTATACACAATACGTCCTGAAATGTATATTCAAATAACTGCTACAAATTGTAATATAATATTGAAGTTAAAGAAACTAAAACTGTAAATATTAGAAATATCACATTTTCTCGTAATCGTCGGGATGCTCACCTCCCGAATTTAAACTAAATCAAATTAAAATACCAACCTAAATATTGAAATTAATATGGCAATTAAAATTGCTTAGATAATTATGATTAGTCTTACTATTAATCCTATACATTGGTAGATATGCACATGATAACCACAAAATTACAATCTTGTTTCAAACAACATCATGAATTATCTACGGTACACAACAACACCTTTTACAATTTAAAATTAGAGAAATTGATTAAATTCCTACAATTGCTTACGCGGCATAATTTTATTCGTCAATCACTCACTTGTAATTTACTCCACTGCTTATTAGTTAATAACAGAACTAGTTTAGATACTGGAAGAAGTCAAACAAAAATTTAGAATTTGAATTATTCTTCGGGAAACTGTTACTAATATGGAAAAACTAAATTCCATCTTACAGATCTTCAAACCGTGACGATGCGGTATACCATAAACTAGTAGATCTGTAAAAAGGTTATAGATTATCCCAAGTTACCAGTTAGCAACTAATGGTGTTTTTTATAGCCCAGAACTATATGTTTCTCTAGAAGAACGAAATCGATGAGTTCCCCGTATAATTTAAAACTCCTTATGTATAGTAAAAACACTAATCCAGATTTTTGCACATCGAACGCGATGTCAGATTCGTATTCCTTACCATCGAACGTTTTGTGGAATTAATAATCCTGCGCCCAGAATCTCAAACCTCACATTTAAACACAAGTGGTTGAATTTCTATGACGTACCCTTAAATATCTATAAATATAAATTTAAAAAAAAGTTTCACATATAATAGTTTAACGGTTTACAAAAAAGAATTGCTTAATATTCTATTCCAGTATATCTTTCAAACGTAGTTTTTACCTTATAGTGCACAATTTTGATGTGTAGAGGAAATATTTGCTGTAATAAAAATATTATTATAATGATTATCATTATTATTATCATCGTTATTATTATTTAATCGAGCAAAAGCACTCAACTAACAAGGTTCACCTCCTTCGTATCTTATTTAGAGAAAACCTCAATCAGAATCCACATCTCAATTAATTATATGTTTTGCTTATTCATCGCGTCAAAAACAATTCTTTATCTTACGTTAACTTAATACGGTTTACTTGCATTGCAATGTCTGGATTTCTGCTTACTACAGAAATGTCTGCCTTCAAGTGGCACTAAAGGACTCATAAATCATCTATAATAATTTTAAGGACAAATATAAAGCAACTTTATACAGGGTGACGCACGGGAACCTAGTGGTTTTTGAATAATTATGAAATTTTTAGATCTTATTGTAGAAGAAATTTATTGGTAAAAAAATCTTTGTAGCTACATAGCATTTCATTACTATTCAAGTTTTGAAAATTAAATCTGGTATATGATGGCCGTTTCCCTTGGCACATCGTTGAAGGCGCTGAAGAAAATTGGTCTCCACCATTTCCAGCAGGTTTATATTGATTCGCTGGTGATTTGCTGATGGATCGCCTCTTTAAATTCAATCAATCTATGGAGCTTGTCCTTGTAAATGTATTTTTTCAGGTATCCTCATAGAAGAAAGACACACGTTGATAAGTCAGGACTCTGAGGGGACCACAACACGTCACCAAATCTCGAAATGGGATGATTAGGAAACGGGAGTCAAAAAACAGCCATTGTTGCTCTGGCGGTGTGTTCCGTGGCCACATCTTGCTGACATCACAAATACTGACGATCAATATTCCGACTTTGTAACTCAGGGATGAAAAATGTGTTCAACATATAAACGTAGCGCTTACTTGTTACAGAAACTGTAAACCCATTTTGTTCGAAAGATAAGGACGGATTATGCCGAAATTTTCCATCACGCACCAAACTGTAACCATGTGGCTATGTAGCGGTTTCTCGTGGAGGTGTCGAGCATTTTCCGCAACCCAATACCAACAATTTTGTTTATTAAGGGCTCCATTAAGGTGGAAATGAGCCTCATCACTCATTTCCATCATAATGTTTTCATTTTGCTCTAAAAGTGCAAGCATTTTCTGCGCAAAATGCTTTCGTTGGAGGTAATCCGTTACATTTAGCTTTTGCACTATCGCTAACTTGTAAGTGTGAAATTGTAAGTCTGTATGAAAAATCAATTTTACAGTGCGATTACTGATTCGAACTGCAGTAGATGTTTGCAAACAGAGCGACTTGGGCTTCTCAGTATCGCTTGTCTGACCCTTTCAACGTTCTCTGGAGTACGCGCAGTACTTTGGGGACCGAGCGGCTTTTCTTCACTATTGTGCCTGTAGTTTGAAGATTATTAACCTATTGCAAGATTTTGTCAAGCAAGGAAACAGTCATTTCGATGAATATTAAATCTACGACGAAACACACCTTGAACCGTGGTCACCAAGTCGTTATTTTCAACAAAACAATCGTACACAAAAATCCAATGTTCTAGCATCTACGGCTCCATGATGGTATCTGACAGTGGAATGCTATGACCCAAGCAATGAAATAACACCAAGCCACGCCCCTAATTTCTATAACGAGAGAGCAATACTCCTTCCAAAACCACTTGGTTTCCGTACCCCACCCGGTATAACTAGCAATAGAATTAATTCTATTTGTATTTTAGCAATATAATCTTTAAATTAAAATTGGCCAATGTTAAATTAGAAATGTAAAATTATAATACAAGTTATTAAATATTAAAGCAAAGTATAGGAGATTAATGTATAACCGAATATACCGAGTGTTTATAAATAACTAAGTGATATTTTAAAATTATCCCTGGGCAGCTAAAAGGCGGCATGGCAGGTACCCTGTCACGTTTTCCACAGATCTTGATTAATCGTCAGATGGATATTTATATTTTCTGTATCAAAATATATCGATTACTAAATTTAATTAATGAAGTTTAAATTATAAATTATTATATCCATGAATCACTTAAAGTAAAACAAAAGTTAAATATTTTAGAATCAATAAAGAATTCAATCGAAAATAGAGCATAATAACATATAATTGAAAATGAAACTTCATTGTAATTTCAACATAGGTCAACAAATGTAAATAAATATAAAAACTGAACAGATATGGTCATTTAGTGGTAAAGATACAATTGAACAGAACTGTAAAATAGAAATCTAATAAATTATAAATTATTTAAGTTAAATTCATATCGCCATCTATGAGGCAATAATATAATTCAATAGTTATAGTAGTTTAGATAGATAGAAAGCTATAATAGGTGTACTAAATTAAAATAGATGTCATTGTAAACTTCCATTACAATTTACTCCTTAGAAATTATAGTTTATCAACAGTTATGATAAAGAATGGACTATAAAAGCCAGCAACAAACACAAAACAATCAGAGTCTTCCCGGCTCTCTTAGTTGAAATTTTGACATTTTATATTTGTAAAATTAGTTCTTTTTCTGACGATGATTTTCTGATAAAATCGAAACATGTAAGAATTGAATTAATTAAGAATTAAAATACAATTAGTTTGGCTTAAATAATTAATAATATAATAACTTAAATATTCTTAAAGTAAAGTATAAAACTTTACCTATAGGTAAAGAGAACCTACACGGCAAATACATTGTTTCGGAGTGAAGGGTGTCGCCCTAAAGCTTTTTTAAATAATATAGTCTTGAAATAGCTTGGTTGCCTTTGCTACAAGTGGGCTATGAAAAAAATTCATGTCTTGGCTTAATCTATTCCCAGTAATAATTGTCTGTCAAATTGAATGGTTTGAATTTGTCATATTTTACAGAACGTTTTCGAGAATCTAAAACGAAAAGTTCACAAATGGGTTGAACACTATAGTCATCATTTCGTACATTTATTATAAATATTCTTCTTCCCACCAAATTTCTTGACACATAATTTGCAGGTTATACATTGACTTTGATTGGCACGCGTGTGTCTAGGTTAAGCTCTGCGGAAAAATTTCTTGGCCCGCTGGGATCTGAAATTTATATGATCGTATATTAAAACTTAAAAATTACATAAAGTTAAGTACGTAATAAGGTAATTTTAATAAATTGCTCAACACTGCGAAATAGGTAACCAACAACATTGAGAATATTTTTCATAAGAGAATTAATTCTTTATCCCAAAAAAATTGTCAACAAATAAATACACCAACGAATTTAGAGTTTGAATAAAAATCAAGAATAAGAATCAAAACTAAACCAAATGAAGTATAGAAGTAGAAAGCAGTAAAACAAACTCCAAAGAAGAAATATAAGTGAATTTATATTCAGGTTAAAATTCATTCAAAATTAAAAAGATTTTATATTAAAAGCGTATTCAGACATTTCAATGGAATAATTATATTATTTTGCCAAGATTTTCACTAAAATTGTCGTATTTCGAAGGCTATTTTGTTAAATATTTTAATAACAAACTGTCCTTTATACAAAGTTTTACGTTTAGCATTATGCTATATTTAATTAACTTCCAAGTAACTGTCAGTTACGCAGTTTCTTTAAACATTTATCAGTTCATCAAAAATATAAAGTAACACTTTTGCAACCTCCGTTTTACCTTCTATTTAATCAAATTAATATTAAAAATTCTTGGGTATTTTTCTTCATATTTCTATAGCACGACGTTGTGTACTTATATTTAATTAAAGTCAACGTTCGATATCGTTTTTAATTTTCATTTTCATTCATTTTTGTTAACTTACTTAGATATTTTAAGCAATTTTTAAATTTTAATTTATTTAAAAAATATATCGTTTATTGAAGGATTTAAATACATATATTAACTATGTATATATGACCAACCTTGTGCAAGACAACATACGACTGTCTTCAATGCATTATGGATATGCAAATAATGCCTACAAATGGTTGCAATATTATTTAAGTTTATTTTGCAATAATAACTGTAACGGTCAGCCATGCAAATTATTGGACACACAAAATGCTGCTTAACTTAGGAGATTTTCTGTGATAACTCGTTTTAACAAATTTTCTCAGATAAACTGATTAGATCGTATAAAAGTTCTTGTGTAAATCACTACCTATGTCTTGTTTGGTTCACCTTTAATTTTTTTGAAAATCCAGGGTTACGATCTTAGTTTTATTTAAATTTTAAAAGCTGTTTGATTAGAAATCAACAATTTGGCGCACTTTAATCAATTTAAGGAAGCATGCTTGTCATATCTCAATATAGCTTTAAGGACTTTCAAAATGTCATTAGCTCATTGCAACTTTTTGCTTTTAAAGGTCAGTCAGAAGTTACAGTCATTTATATCAAAATTTTTTAGGTTTTACCTTAATTTGGTGTTTTAATTAGCGTTCAAAAATTCCTATGCGTCTAATTTCTTTTGGGTTTTTTAGACGCGGCGGAATACTTCAATCCATTGCGCGCATTGAAAGAAAATATTATGAACTAGTCTACAAACAAGAAGATATTGTTTCGTAAGTGTACATTTGAACCTATCCACGTCAATTGCATAAAACAATTCAACTTTAAAGTTCATGTTTATTGTATTATACTTTTGATTATTTAATTTAGTTAATTTGCAAAAATTTCAGGACGAGTTCTTCTGCCTATTCAACAAAATTCCAACTCGTTTTAAGATAGGGTAGTGCCGATTTTTTTATGTTAATATTCGGTAGCTGCCAACTGTGTTCAAACAACGGCTATAAAAACAAAATCATACTTGAAACGATTAATGTGCTTTCACACCAGTGTGTTAAATAACTGTATCAATTGAATTTTTAAAAATGTAAATAATACCAAATAAGGAATTTCGAATGTAACTAATGAAGGAAATACTTAGAAGACCTATAACAAAAACATTGGCTACATCCTATTTGCAAAATTTTTATTTACTCAATTTCGGGCCATCGCGTATTTGCAATGGAACATAAATAACTGCTCATAAAATATTTCAACGTTTAAATTCTCGTCAAAAAATGGTCTTCCAATATTGAATACCAGATTATTGCGCTTTGAAATTGATTGTGACTTTTGTGACAGCTATCTACAATTTTGGGCAAAACTATCCTGACCACTTCCATTAGATGAAATGAAAGTGAAGCATCATTTAAGAAAAACTAGTGTAAGCTGTCAAAGTGTTTCAAGTCGCTTTCCTGTTCACTATTATCCAAGGTGTGGTGGAATTTAGGATCAAGTAAATTTATTTTAAGGTGGGTTAATGGACTTAATTGACAATGCTTAACTTCACATTATCGTTACCATTCTTTGCAAGAACTTAAAACTAATCTTGTCTCGGCGAATCTTCTATTTCTTCTCAGAAGTGCTGTCAGATTTTGGTGGCGTTCCGCACGTGACAATGCTCCACTAATTTCCTTTAAATTAAAGATTAGATTATTTCCACTGTAGGCTGAAAAGTTGCAAGATGATCTAGATGTAACGCATTCAACTCTCGCATGTGCGAAATTCATATTGTCTCTAACTAATATATTAATTTCTGTTCTTTCAATTAATGCGAATCGTACTTTTATTCTTAAGTTAAATAATGCAATCTATTTATGGTATTTATATCTTTTAGAACTCTTAAAACGCAAACTTATACAAGTAAGTTTCATAATACGAGGTAGGTCCATAAACTAAGTTCTATTATTAAAGATTCTTTAGACCTTAACCTATTTTTCCACTTAACTACCTCCATTTTGTAGGAATTTATCATAGCGTGCTACAAGCTTTTGCGTTCCCTTTTCAGAAAAAGGTACCGCCATGACTTCAACTAAGTGGGTAATATGTTCTTTGATCTCGCCATCATTGTTGAACTTCACACCATGAAGGCACGATTTCAGGTGACAAAAAAGGTGCAAGCCATTAGGATCCAAGTCCAGGGTATATGAAGGGTAGTTGAATTATTCCTAGGCATAGCTCTCTAAGATTTGTTGTGTTGCATTCGTAGTGTGAGAACGGGAACCGTTGTGAATCAAAACAATGCCGAAAAGCCTGTTTTTCATGAACAATTTTGTGAAAAGTTACCTTAAAATTTTAATAAACATAGAGAGAGCAGAAATTGTAAACCCACTGTTTGTTATAACCTTTTCTTCAACTGATTGAACCAGTTCATCACTAATTAAAGATGGTCGTTCGTTATCGTGCACATTACCACGTCCTACGTTGAATAGGCTAAGCTATCTCCTTACCATTGAATCACTCATCACATTTTCTCACAGATTTTTTGATGATTTAAATTGAGGAAACGAATTACACACATTATCTCACAAGCAGCGAGATTCTCAATTAACTTCGCCATTGCAAACAAGCACCATGAAGGGTACACAGTATTCAACTAACCGAAATGGTATCAACTCCTTCTCAATGGGACAGAGCAGGTACCCCGTATGCGTACAATTGCATTCGCGACGCTGCGACGGCAGGAAATACAAACAGAATTTAGTTTGTTGTGGTATCTTGTCTATTCATTCCCAAATAACTTGTAAAACAGAAGATTTTTTGAATTTTTGACTTAGATTGGTTTATTTGAGCAGTTTCAGAAAAAATGTAACTAGATTGCCATTCACATTTATACGAAAAATCAATTATTGGTTAATTCTATTATTTCACATTTCAAATTGATTGTACATCAGGCGTTATCTTTCGTAATATTATTTAGAATAACTTTAATTTAATTCATTTACATTCAGTCATTGACCTCTTATTACAGAGGATCGACAAGAGACATTGATGCAATAATAACGAATTTGTAAATTTGAGTTGATTTTAGTTAATTTAATCGACATACACAATAAATTGTAGAGATAGTGAGAACATATTTAAATTTATGTAATTGTCTCAATAAATATAAAGAAAGGTTGTTTTCTGAATAAGGTAACGTTAAAAGATCTTTGAGAAATTTCTTCCTGAATCAGTGTGGCTAATAAGATGTTTTAGTAATTAATAATGTTATGGTTACGTTTGAAAATTGTTTCTATTTAATAAATGTTTTAAGTTATGATGCACTTACGTGAAATTTATTTTCAATCTCACTCACGTTTATTATCTTTGGCATCGTCTTGTTGGGCGTTTTCAGCATTGAACCAATTGTCCACATTGGTTTACTGTACCCGTAACGGAGTTATTTTCTTTAAATTGGTTTTACAATTTAAATGGGGAAGTGCTAAATTTTCTACCTGAGTCTTGTTAACAAGTATTACCTCTACTTAATGCATTACTGTGAATTGCGACAGATGCTGTCTTTAATCAGTCGCGAACTTGGCAATCGAAATTAAGCACGTTCTTTATGAAATAAATGTCCAAAAATCACCCGGCAAAAGGCAATATCTTATCTTGTTCTTATGTCCTGGTTTTAGTTGCGAAAACGACGCATTTGATTTTCAGAACAACTAATCATACCTTGCCTTTTAAAATTTATTTTGAACTTTTTCAGTTTATAACGTAGCTGGTCTCAGTTGAAAATTCACACGGTCCGTACTGGGAACCATTGATAAGTTGTAAATTTAAATCCCTTCTGCGTATTTTTACCGCTCTTGGGTTATTTAAGATTTTATTTTTGTGACTTGTTTTTCAATTTTCGGCACGTTATTGATTATACTAGTTTACTTAAGCTAAACCTTAATCTAGGCAAAAATATCTAATTGTGAGAAAAACATTTATTTAATTTTTGTATGTTGATTTCATATCAAAAGCGTGAATTACAACAATTAATTTAATTTTGCTTGAGATAGAATCAACATCATTAAGCTTGTCTAAGCATTTATACGAAGCACCTCGATGGAAATTACATAGAATATGTAGCTTGAAGTGCGAATAATTATTTATTAATTTACGAACTGTATAAATAGCTTTAATAGAACTTCAAAATTAGAGATTGTTTGGTGTTATAAAAGGATGCAAGGTTTCGAACCAATTATAAGAAAATGCATTTTCAAAAATGTTTGTATAAATTAAATTGCTACAATTACACGTAAAGTATCTAAAATTAGACACAACTTTAAAAAGGCCACCTTTGTCGGTTGGTGTTTTAAAATGGACAACAATGTTGTCATAAATTTTCAAATACCTAAAATATTTCACCATATTTATTAACGAACTTTTAATCAAAATTTGTTTTAAAATCATCTCAAATATCTAAGAAAAAGCAGAAATAGTACAGCAACATTTTATTTCTTGCTAAAATAAAATGATACTCAAATAAACATTGAAATGAGTTTAGAAAAGGTCCATTTTATATATGCATTATTCATAGTGTTCGCGAAATAAAATTCAATATTTAACACGGCGCCCAAACAAACACAAACCTGGAAAATGATTTCATTTGATTCGAGAAGGACTTTCCTAAATTTTCCTATAAAGATTTGTCACAAATATGGACCAACAAGTAATATGTAGTAATATTATTGATACAATTCGATAGACGAATTTATGATAGATACATTACCAATTTGGTTGTTTTTTGTATAAATACAAAATGTTAAATAAACGTAAGCCCTAATGAACTAGATACCTTAAAAAACTATTGAAAACTTGAAGCTTCAACTACTTAAAAACTTTTATACTGATAATAGAAATACTACTGATGTGCTACTTTCTGTATAAATCAATGTTTAGCTATTTTAGATTTGGTTTTTGGTTTACATTTCGGCGACGTAAGCGACTCGTACTTGAAACTAGATATATGATTAAATAGGCAAATAAAAATAATTTTAAAATAAAGACGCTCAAGCAAAAGGTATAACTGTGCTCTTAATTAGAACACACCTGAGAAACTAATTAATAGATATATAGATTATGAAAATCTTGAAGATATTTAAACTCGACTATGATTTGTCGTAACAATTTACCTACGTTTTCTTTGCCGGGACACCAATTATTAACAACATGCGCCATTAAATAGTTGTAATATACCGTCAAAGTTAGATACTTGGAACATGAGGGCAACTTGACACAAAACTTCTTTATTTTAAATTTTCCACTAAAACTTCGAAATCCCATGCACCATTCTATAATTTCTCGCTAAACTCCAACTAGCGGATTTCGCGTAGTAAATTGTGGAAGACATTTCGATGAAATTAATAAATAATTAATTTGTGCCAGCACTTGTTTATTGGCAGGTAAAATAGTTAAAACTATCCTTTTAGAATGATAAAGTACGCGCAGCCTTAATATTGGCGAAAGTTGTAGATTCGAGATAGGTGAACAGTCAGAGTCACAGGTTGGTCAAATGAATGACAAGACTTAATTCGACGTGTCGCGTCTGTATGTTAAGTCGACCGGAGTTTGCGGCGGAAGTTACGTCGTGTAAGGCAGAGAATAGCACCAAAGCTTGTTTTGTGACCGATGGGATTAAAGACACTCCTGTAGGCTCGAAGGTCGATATTGAGCCACCCCGGTATGGACCAGGATACGGACAGCTTATACTCTAGCATCATCTACTTCCCCACTCTCGCGTTGTGATACAAGGTATTTTTAACGTGTAGTAAAGATTATAACTTTCTCTTACGTTATTGCAACGCGTGTGTGAAGTCTTCAGTATTTCCGGACCCTCCCAATGCCGCATGCCTCTTTTTGTCAGGGGAATTGCTCATTACCACGAAAAAACAGGAAGCTTGTCTTAGTTATAAAAATTAATTTTGCTGTATTAACAACTGCGTGTCTGTTAGCGACGACGGCTCTTTAATTTAACTGCCTCACTGGTACGACCTGGTCATTGTAAAAGATATTTATGTATTGTACCTTCACTAATAAATTTAGTCAAAAAACGATGCTGGTACCGACGCCATACATATCCGCGTTTCTGGCATTTCTGGCCGATTAATTTTGACGTTGTTTATTGGGGACATTAGTTGTAACTCTAATTTGGTTCATGTAATACTTTGACCCTTTATATATTAGAAATGTTCCAGTTTGTGTAGCTAATAAACCCAAGCAAAAGAAACATTAAGGCATATAGCATGCCATCCGAGTGTTAATAAACCCTGGCAAATGATTGTCGAGTATTTAGTTAGTACTTTACCGCGCTCTACGCAAGATTATTGTTGTATTTTAGTGGTGGTTGATTATTTCACAGAGTTTCCGATTCCACTTCCTCTTCGATCAGCGACGACTATTGCGGTAACGAAACGTATAGAAGAAAATGTGTTTTTGATGTTTGGAGTTCCGCAGATTGTTTTGTGTGACAATGGCGTGAAATTTCGAAGTAAAGAGGTTCTAAGAATGACCTCATCATATGAGATGAGAACCCGGTTTAACGTGCATTACCATCCACAAGCAAACTCGAGTGAACGGGTGAATCGTGTTCTAAAGACTATGTTAGCATCCTATATCTAAGATAATCATCGAAATTGGGACAAATATTTACAGAAAATTGCTCGCGCAATTCGTTCAGTATCCCATGAAATTCTTGGCGAGTCTCCTTGCTTTGCCAGTTTTAGTCGAACTATAATCTTGGAAGGTAATTCTCACGCAGATGATCTTTCTGTGGAGCAAGGCTCTGCTCAAGTGTCGACCACCATAGATATTAATTGCGAAGACGAATTTACACGCGTACATCGCCAAACAAATCTGACTCCCTTCAGAGAAGGCTAGAATGCAATATAATTTGCGCCGTCGTCTTGATGCTTTCGAAATAAGCGACTCCGTGAGGAGAAACAATGTTGTATTGTTGGACAGTTCTCGTTATATAACGGCTAAACTAGCCCCAAGCTTTGTCGGACCATTTCTGGTTGTATCAAACATAAGAATAAAGCGATTCCTTAGGTACCTGAAAAGGTGTGTGCCACGCCAAATATCTGAAATCCGTCCCTACCCTGGACCCACAGACGAGACTTTCTTCAACGTGAACGACTGTGACTGGGGTAAATGGTGACGACCTCTTGACTCACTTTACATGAACTCCCTCCCACTCCAGGTAGAACTATTTGGCGAAAACTTTTCGGTGAAAATTTTTTTTGCCTGAGTTGATATCAGGCTTTGTTTTTTCATTTTGGGGATTAGAACAGCCATACTTTTTTTTGAAGAAAAACGTGGTTTTTGCCATGGAAACAAAAAGGGTAGATTACACTTTTTTTGAGATTTGATGGGTTTTATTTTCGTTTGGTTGGTCAATTTTTGTTTGACGTTTATCTGGAGATATAAAGATTCTGAAGTTGCACCCGATATAGTACGCGTGGCCTTAATATGGGCGAAAGTCATAGATGCTAGATAGGTGAACAGAGCCACGCGTTGTTCAAGTAAATGACAAGACCTAATTCCACGCAAAGTTCGCGGCGGAAATTACGCCGTGCAAGATAAAGAATAGCACCAAAGCTTATTTGCGACCGAGTAAAGAGCGAGAAAGATTTCGCGCGGCAATGTGTGTGTGTTATGCCCATAAATAACATCCCAATGAGATTAAAGACACCCTTGTAGGCTAGATGGTCGACATTGGACCTCCTCAGTGAAGACCGCGATACGGTAGACTTATTTACTAGCAACATATACTCCAACCACTCGCGCTGTGATACAAGGTATTTTTAGCGTGTAGTAAAGTTTATAACTGTCTCTTACGTTATTGCAAGGCGTGTGTGAAGCCTGTAGTATTTACGGACCCTCCCAGTGTTGTATGTCTGTCTTTGTTGGGGATTTGTTCCTTACCACGAAAGGAATGAAGTCTTGTCTTGGTTATAAAAATTAATCTTACTGTATTAACAACTGCGTGTCTGTCAGCGACGACCTGGTTATTGTAAGGGATACTTGTGTACTGTAACTTCACCAGTAAATTTAGTCAATAAAGCACGGTGGTACCGACGCCATACTTAGACGTGTTTCTGACAGTTTGGGCCGTTTACTTTTGACTCACTTTTTTTGGTGACATTTGTTCTAACTATAATTTAGTTTATGTAATACTTTCTTTACTTTCTTACTTTATAGGAAGATTGATCTGAATTATGCCCGTCACAGTTGTGATATTTTATTTTGATTAGAATTTTTTATACGGCTAAATGTCCTCGGTTGTTTTATTTTGACTTGGTTTAGTTTTTAAGACCATTGAAACCTACAGAATTGAGAGTAGGTTCGTATAGAACCCACAACACATCAAAGTGAATAGGGTGGGGGGCTGTCCTTGCAAGTGGATTATCGTCTGATTTACGGGAAGATAAACGCGAACAATCAGTTTTGTTTCGCTGGTCATTGCCTTTTCGGGGATATCCTACCGCGGTCAGCGACAATGGCGCCCCAACCAACTTATGTACCGTGTGCCTTCCGATTGGTAACTTAGGTAGGAAGCTGCTTCTTCGTATTCCCCCTTACGTTCCTCAGGACGGAACTGTTAACAGTAATTTCCGTCGTTAGTTTGGATTCCCCCTGCTCTCCAACGTAGTTTAGTTGGTACTCGCTGTTAGCATCGGTTCCGTCGGCTGGAACGTGGTCCAGCCTAGTGCCAAATTGCACCGTTTTTTTTTTAAATGTCTATTTAGCCAGTTCAGCTTTATACAGCTTTTTCATGGCATGGTTCATAATTATGTTAGCACGTTATTTTAAACACTATTGTA